>JANBQW010000054.1:11071-21207 GCA_027577515.1 Coemansia sp. RSA 678
CACGACATGATCCGGGCCAACTTTGATCAGTCGATCCATATTCGCGAGACCATTCGTGGTCCACGCTACTGTCCGTCACTGGAGTCAAAGGTCAAACGCTTTTCTGAAAAGGAGTCGCACTTGATCTGGCTTGAGCCCGAGGGACTGCCCGAGCACACATCCACGGTGTATCCAAACGGCATTTCAAACACCATGCCTGAAGACATTCAGCAAAAGTTTCTGCGCATGATCCCTGGACTGGAGAATGTCGTTATGACGCAGCCCGGATATGGTGTCGAGTACGATCATGTTGATCCGCGCGAGCTGAAGCGCACGCTAGAGACAAAGCGCGTGACTGGGCTGTATATGGCGGGGCAGATCAACGGAACCACAGGATATGAGGAGGCGGCTGCTCAAGGGCTGCTGGCTGGTGCAAATGCCGGTCTGGCTGCAGTACACAGCAAGGCGGAGTGCGAAAGCCAAGAGGCGCCACAGCTCACACTTGATCGTTCTGACGGATACCTAGGCGTGTTGATAGATGATCTGATTACACGCGGTGTTAACGAGCCATACCGAGTGTTTACTGCGCGCTCCGAGTACCGGCTTTCGTCTCGGGCAAACAACGCTGACTTGCGGCTCACTCGTCGGGCAGCGGCGCTTGGGCTGGTCCGAGACAGCGCTCGGCTTGCTCGACTAGATACTGTTGAGGCAGACATGGCACATGCGCAGGCGATGCTGGAGCAAGTAGTGCACTTGCCACACATATGGGAGGCCCAGATGGGCGGAAGCCGGCGGGTGGTGCGTGACGGCGTGAGGAAATCGGCTCTAGACATGATCCGGAAAGGCTTTCTGATCGAGGATTTGTGGGCTGGTGCTCGCGATCCAGAAAATGTTCCACTCGAGCACATTCCAAAGGCTCGCAAGCTCACAGGCGGCCCTGAAATATCGGCAATTGTGCCTGCATGGGCTGACGTGCCGCTGGATATTCGCCAGCGCGTGGTTACCGAAGCAATGTACCATGGCCACTTGCGGCAGCTCAGTACTGAAGCCAACACATTTAAACGCGAGGAGAGCATGCGGCTGCCAGCCGACATTGACTATTCAAAGGTCCGCGTGCTGTCGCATGAAGAGGTCGATAAACTCAGCATTGTGCGGCCAGATACGTTTGGTGCAGCCAAGCGCATAGACGGCATTACGCCTGGCGGCATTCTAGCGCTGCTAAAATACGTTCGGCAGAACAGGGCTGCACAGTCAGCCTAAATGCTTTTGCTGTATGTGTTGTTTATACACGTTAAGAAAATATCTATGCCAGCTAAAGTTATTGCATTTGGTTTAGTGTTCGTTGTCGCTGCCATCGCTGTCGTCAATGAGAAACTCTTCAATCTTTGCGCGAAGGTCGTTGTGATTATTTGCAGACGCAGTCAAGTCCTCAGCATTCTGCAGCTGCGTTGTGCAGAAGCGGGGAAGTACAGTTCCAGGTGTTGTATGATGCAACATATTTTGGCACGAGTAGCAAAGACACGAGGTAATATCGAGCGAGTCTGCTGCGCTGGCTTCAACTGGTACCGGCAGGTGCTCTGTGTCTTGCGCGTGGCTGATTGTGAGCCGGCTTCGCCACGCATGAGCATCAGGTTCGGCAGGCATTCCGCACACAACACATGGACGGGCTGCCAGGGCCTCAGCTCGCGGCTCAAGTTTCTGCAGGGTGCGGCAAACAGTTGGTACAGTTGATGGAAAGTCGCGATCAAGCTCAACAATAAATGCCTCGGCCAGACGACCAATAGACGCGCGCCTTGGACCGCCAGTAGTAAATGTGGGCACAAAGGCAGCCCGCTGGCGTGTCCAGCGGTTAAAAAACGCAATTTCCTTGACTACAAAGTCGCGCATGGGCCGCACCACCACCACGCCATGGAACCACTGCGATTCAGTTCCTGCCTCAAGCGGCAGCGAAAGCCCACGGCCGTGCCCAGTCAGTGCCATGACTTTGACGGCAGTACGCGTAGCCGAGTCGCCTAGAAGTACCGCACCGCATTCCAAGTTGCGTGCCAGTCGCATAATCAGCGCTGTCTTGACAATGTCCAACATGTCTTCCTTGTCAGTTGCCGATGTCAGCCCCGCAAAGAGCGCCTTTAGCTGGTCGGCATGTGAGTCAGTTTGAGCTGGCTCGACAAGCCGTGCGCAGAACTGATCTAGGGCGGCTCCGGGCGCAATAGATGCCTTTACCAGCTCAAGCAGCGCCAGTTGGCCTTCGCCTGGCGCAAACACGTCTTCTAGCGCAACCTTAAAATAAGGAAGCCCGCTCTCGGCTGCAATAGCACAAATTTCATCCTCCTGGCTGCCTGGAAACAAGCACGACTCGTCAACATGCCCGACAACAACCCCAGTAAACGGCGGCTCGGCATCAGTGCCTTTGCGCTCCATGTTCATAAAGTCGGCTGTTAGCTTGAGCATGGCACTGGAGGCTGCACCGCCCGAAAGCGCCACCAGCACCTTTGTTTGTGGCAGTTCTACACGCTTGCGCGATTTAGTCAAAGCTGCCCGGAACTTGACTATCGATGCCTTGACAAAGCAATCTTTGCAGTACAACGTACGGCGGATCGAGATGCTGGGCTTGGTGACTTTGCATTTTATACACATTCCTGGGACCAACTTGCGTCGTGGCGGCGGTAGTGCGTCATTGATATATGCGTCACACATTGTTGATAGTTTAAAGTAATTAGTCTAAATACACAAAGCTGGCCAGTTGCAAAAGTGATCTTGTCGAATCCACACAATAGCAGTGTGCATGTGAGTAACCCGAGCTATGGGACAAATCATGTGAATAAACTGATTGACTTGAACTGGTGGTGAGTCACCCCCACCTTGACTTTTTCTTATAAGCTCGCTTTTGCCTTTTGCCCTTATCTTTAATACACTATTTATCAACTATTAACTATGCCCGTCTCATCGTTTGATCTAAAGCGTATTCTGCGACCCAACATCTTGAAGCTAGAGCCGTACCGCTGTGCGCGGGACGACTACAGCGAGGGTATTTTGCTTGATGCGAACGAGAACAGCTACGGGCCGGCGTACCAGGTCGAGATCAGCGAAGGCGCCAATGGGAGTGATGATCTTCACATTAGCTCGGGCAACAACGATCTTAACCTTCACCGGTATCCTGATCCGCTGGGGCGCAAGGTCAAGGACCGGATTCTAAAGCTGCGTCCTAGCGTTCCAAGCGTAGAAAATATATTCCTGGGCGTAGGCAGCGATGAAGTCATCGATATGCTTGTGCGCATAACGTGCACGCCTGGAAAGGATTCGATCCTGATTACGCCGCCAACATACGGCATGTACAGGGTGGTGGCCAACATTAACGATGTTAACGTGGTCAAAGTGCCGCTGATTGTCGAAGGCGGTGAGTTCCAGCTGGACGTCGACGCAGTTATCCAGGTGGCGGTGGATGATCCGACAATCAAGATTATTTGGCTGTGCTCGCCGGGCAATCCGACTGGCACGTATCTGCGCGAGGAGGATGTGCGGCGTGTGCTTGACTCGGCCTTTGAGGGCCTGGTGGTTATAGACGAGGCGTACGTGGACTTTGTGCGGGCGGATAAGGGCGAGTCGTACGCGCGACTGGTACGCGAGTATCCGCAGCTTCTTGTCATGCAGACCATGAGCAAGAGCTTTGGCCTGGCTGGCATTCGCTTGGGTGTGGGCATTGGCAGCCGTGAGCTGGTGTCGTATCTGAACAATGCCAAGGCGCCATACAACGTGTCAACGCTGTCGCTGAGCGTGGCCACCACAGCACTTTCGGACGATGGCCTGCAGAAGATGCGAGGCGTGATGTGTGGCATCCAGAAGCAGCGCGACGAGTATCTGATCCCGGAGCTGAAGCGGCTGCCGCACGTAGGTGCAATTCTGGGTGGCAACGATGCCAACTTTGTTGTGTGCCGCATTGTTGACAGCAACGGCCAGGCAAGTAATGAGATTGCCAAAAGCGTCTACGTCGAGATGGCGCAGAATCGTGGACTTGTGGTCCGCTACCGCGGCACAGACTTTGGCTGCGAGGGCTGCCTGCGCATCACGGTGGGAACGGCCGAGGAGAATAAGGTTGTCATCGACACTCTGCGCACCCTGTTAAGTGCCGTTCAATAATTGAGCAAATATCATCTGGATTAAATATAGTGCGGCACGTGGGGGTTAAAAGACCGCCTTTTTGCCTTTTTACTTTATTTCCTATTTTCAGATTACTACATTTTCACTTTCATCTTGTACGAATTAGCCTCAACGGCAAGCTGAAGATGAGCATTCTTGACGAGCACAATTTCCCGTTCTGCGTCACGGCGCATGCATTCAACCGCGACAAGACACGTAAGTACAGGCTAGGCCTGCATTGATGCACAGCGCTTGGACAGACACATGCTAATTCGGGCTGGCACATTGTAGAGGTGGCGGTGTGCCCAAACTCAAATGAAGTTCACATATACACGCGCAGCGGAGCGGTGTGGACGGCGGCGCATGTGTTGCGAGAGCACGACCTGCTGGTGACGAGCATCGATTGGGCGCCGCAGACAAACCGGATTGTTACGTGCTCTCAGGACAAGAACGCGTATGTGTGGACGTTTGACGCAGCAGGCGCAGCGTGGAAGCCGACGCTGGTGCATCTGCGGCTGCAGCGGGCAGCGACACAGGCACGGTGGAGTCCTCAGGAGAACAAGTTTGCGGTAGCCAGCGGCGACAAGTGCGTAGCTGTGTGCTACTTTGGCGAGGACAACGATTGGTGGGTCAGCAAACACCTGAAGCGGCCGATTGCCAGCACAGTGCTCTGCGTGGCGTGGCACCCAAACAACGTGCTGCTGGCATGCGGCGGCACTGATATGAAGGCTCGCGTGCTGTCGGCGTACATCAAGGGTGTCGACGAGAAACCAGCTGCCACAGCCTGGGGCGAGCGCTTGCCGTTCAACACGCTGTGTGGCGAGTTTGAGTCACCAGCCGGCGGCTGGGTCCACAGCATAGCTTTCTCTCCTGACGGCGATTCGGTGGCCTTTGTTACGCATGACTCGAGCCTAACAGTTGCGTCACCTGCGACTGGCAGCGTTGTATCTGTGCGCTCGAATGGCTTGCCATTTGTAACCCTGGTGTGGCCTGACACTCGCACCATTGTTGCTGCTGGTCATGACTGCGCGCCCGTGGTATTTACCGCTGACGGCACGTCGTGGCGCGCGGCCAAGCGCCTGGGCGAGGACGAAATGCTGCGCCGGTCTGCCGCTGCTTCGCCTAGCAACAGCAACAGCGCTTTCAACATGTTCCGTCAGATGGATAGTCGTAGCCAGCCAGCCAAGTCCGGCTCTGGCGATGGCTCGCTCAAGTCTGTCCACCAGAACACCATTTCTGAGATGCATCTGGATCCGGCCGGCAACACCGCCGAGGTCACCACCATTGGTCTTGATGGGAAGCTTGTGCAGTGGAGCCTGCGGGCGTAGTTTTGCCAAATGTTGCTTGATTTCTACATTAATAAATGACGTTTATGTCATTTTTTGCTTTGGTTTTCATGTTCTTCATACTGGTTTAAATTTTGTTGGCAATCAAAATGTGTGCAGTGCCAATCCTGATACATTCCTCTTTTCTTTTGGTATTTTGCTTTTTGCTTATTTTTTCCAACTTTCATTCTTTGTCCTCTACAAGGGTTTGATATGCTCTAATAAAGATATTTGTTTTCACTACAACACCCTACATTGTGTCTAAAAGCCCAAAGCTACATCAATTTATTTATATCCTACAC
The DNA here is from genome assembly GCA_027577515.1 of Coemansia sp. RSA 678. Taxonomy (NCBI): domain Eukaryota; kingdom Fungi; phylum Kickxellomycota; class Kickxellomycetes; order Kickxellales; family Kickxellaceae; genus Coemansia; species Coemansia sp. RSA 678. The sequence continues at coordinate 16,815 of JANBQW010000054.1, forward strand.
AAAACAGCCGTCACAAAGAAGTGGCCTGATCTTCTCTTCTTCCAGCACAATGTCTTTCGTGGCAGCGTACGAGTACATTGCCGCTGAGCTGTCATGGGAAGAGCACGAGTCTGTACGCAAGATAGTCGAGGCGAACCACGGCATGTGTAACTCTAAGCAAATAATGGACGTCCTTATATCTGAGCACCCGCTGTGCCTAGAGAGTGACTTGCTCGAATCATTTACCAAGGCAGCAGCACACCTTCCTCACCATAATGCAACAACGCACAGCCCAGTTGTAACCCACGTGTCATTGACAACAGTAGCAAAGAAAGCAGCTGAGGAGGACCCAGATGACCCAAACAATGTCAACAACACTCGCTGGTCGCCAGATGAAACACGGCTTCTGCTCGAATACTTGGAAATGACAAGAGGCCGAAAGAACTGGATAAAGTGTGCACAGTATGTAGGCTCAAGGTCCAGTGCACAGTGCAAGGCCAAACACAACAATATGCGTGCCCAGGAAATTACACACGATATCCTTGAAATTTAATTGCTTTCTTCATTGTTTAATAGTTATGATTATAACAACATAGTATCGTTGTAAGTCAGAGTCTTTTGTAGATGTATAGATTGCGGTGTTTAGGAATTCTCGTTCTATTGTTTATGTCTACGCACGGGTACTCTATAAAAACTTGTGTGGTTGGGTCAATCTACTAAACAATAATGTTTGTTTTTGAATGATCATTTCCCATTTTCAAATTGCTGGGTGTTATAATGTCATTACTAGTTGTCTAAAAATAACCTATTGTATGTTAGTAAAGAAAAATAACATCTGCCTGCAAAGTACTAATCTGGTTTCAGCCGGTTCCTTTATTTGAATTATATATTATTGCTTTTGGTATAGACCATTGTAGCATCATAACATTAAAATATGTAATCACGTCTGCTCGTCTCCGTCTTCAGAACCGTCGTGTGTGCGCTTGACAGCAGCAATGTCAGTAACAAGACAGGTGTACTCGTACCGGTCATTCTCGCCGCTGAGCTTTGCTGCGACAACACCAGGAATGTCGCACTCGGGCGCAGCATCCGCATGAGTCCACACATGCGCTGGCTTTGGTCCAAACTCTAGTTCGGCATCACTAGACTGTACGCTTTCCGTGTCTAGACGCTGCATATTGGCAATGCACACCTGCGCAATGCTCTGTTCCAGTGCAGCACACACGTCATCGCCAGTGTTGACTGTAACCTCTACGCATATCAAACTGCGGTTCAGCTTGATCGACGCAGACAGAGCCATCAGTCCGGCCACATCGATTCCGGGATTTTCTGACACGTCCAGGCGTTCCAGATTGTGCAGATCGGGCAGACACTCGGCCAAAGCAATTGCGCCTTCAGACGTCATGGCAGTGGCCGACATGAACAGCCCGCGCAGCGTCTGGTTCTGTCCAATCACTTGAGACAGCGCTTCCAGTACGGCAGTGCTGGGCCCGCACACTGGGTTACGGCTGATATCCAGGTACACCAGTCCGCGATTGATTCCCAGACACTCGACAAATGGCGCGAACGCCGTTGGCTGCAGTTTGTTTTGCCGCAGGGTCAGGCTCCGCAAGTTTTTGTTCCACAAGAGCCCTTCCGCCAAGTCCAGCGCGGCCCGTCCCAGATCGTTCTGTGATAGATCCAGCGACCGTAGCTGCGACACACGCGGTGAGTCACCGGCTGTACCAGGCGGCAGTGCACCTGGGTCGCTGGCATTTTGTGCATCCGACAGCCCGTGCAGCGACACGCTAATCGGCCGCCTCTGGGCTGTTTCGCTTGGCTCGCGCGGCTGCGGCGGATCACCAAACAGCATCTCACGTAGAATCGGTCCTGTGTTGGATCCCAGCGAATTGAGCCGCAGAGACAGGTGCTGCAGCGGCGATAGTCGCACGCCAGACGTCAGAATTGCCAGTGCGGCGGGCTTTAATCCACAGCTGTTCATCTGCAGCGCCCGTAGGCTGATCTGTTCACACGTCGTGTCCTTTTTGTGCATTGAGCCGCGACCAAATGCCCAGTTTGCACCCAGCCCTGCCAGAGCCGCTGCAAGATACCCAGCGCTCTTCTTGCGAATTGTTACACCAGATATGTCCAGAAACCGCAGCTGCTTGCTGTGTCGCACCAATATCGCCATGTACCGCATGCCATCGCTGCGCAGGCGTGTGTTTTGTGCCAGACTGAGGTACCGCACGCTGTCGTTACACAGCATGCTGTAAGCAAGCACTCGTGCAGCGTCGTCGTCAATGTTGCAGTGGCTAAGCTCCAAACGCACCAGGCCAAAGTTCAGGTCCAGCATCTCTGCAAAACAGTTCATATGTACGCCCTGTAACTCACTCCCCGTCAAGTTCAAACTGCCCAGTATCCGATCTTCGCGCACATGCCGAAGTAGAGTCTCTTCAAACATTGGCAATGGCGCGGTATCAAGCGCTCGGCAAGTCCGCTCGTAAATTTCCCACACTTCCTGAACGCGGTACTGCCGCCGAGTCAGCCCATTGACGTCCCACTGTAGTGGTTGTCTGTCTCGCTCCATAATTTGGCTAGAATGTTCAGAGCCGCTGTCATCAGAGGCTGTGTTTGTTTGATTTTCAAAGTCAACCGTGCTAGTCTGATCGATTTGGCCAAGCCCAGAATAGGTTATACATACTTTCTCGTCTTGAACATGCTTAGGTTGATCCTCGCTTGACTGGTCGTCTTGGCTATGTTCCACACTGGCCAAGTCAGTTGCTGAATGGACAGCTGGCTCGTCATCGAGATGAGCTCCTTTTACAATTGACTCATATGCAGGGTGTACACTTTCCGAGTCTACATATTGCATATCAAGTCCGTCATCCGCTCGAGCATCATCATCAAGACCGTCAACCGCTAGAGCATCATTATCAAGGCCGTCGTCCGCCCGAATATCATTATCAAGGCAGTTTCGTAGGGCCTCGGTGGTCGTTTCCAGCGATGTTACCAGCGAATCTTCTGAGTCGCATACACGGCTTGTTTCAGGATCAAACTCGGTTACAATCAGCGGCATTGAAAAGCGGATGCGTTTGAGTCGCGATGGATCCAGCTCCAAAGCAAAGTTTGTCCAAAATTCAGTGGATCGTATCCGCTCTTGACTCAAGGGCGGCACAAAGTTAGTTGAGCGCTCAAAGTCCAAACTCGGCGCAGTCCGGCTCAGCGCAGCTGCGGCGGCGGCAATAGCAGCGTCGTCGGTACTAGAACGCCCAAGCGGAATACCGGCGCCATGGTCAAATGTAGGCATGTCACTGCGTGCATTCGGCAACAGCGTGCCAGAAAACCACTTTTTGGCACCTGGCCATAGCGACCACCGCGACCCATTCGAGTCATCCGACTGAGGCAGCTTTAAAATACCTCGTTCGGGCATCGGTCTGGCAGAATGGCCATTTTCGGATGTAGCTTCATCAGCGGCATCTGTCTGTATCTCTGAATCGACAGCTTTTGGCGTAGTGTCCTCAAGCACTGCAGCACCAGGTTCAGAGACTGGAAACAGTGGAGCCAAATCAAGGCTGGCCTGAGCGGGCTCGGGAGAGTGTTTGTCAGCGCTTATTTCAAGGCCCTCCAGAGCGGGCAATGGCAGCAGTGCATTTGTTGGCTGTCCAGCGGCTGACAAATTGGGCAGCGTTGTCGGCGACGAGAGTGTTGAGGTCAGCCCTGACATGAGCTCAGCCGGAAGCAAGATTTCCTCGGCGGTGGTAGCACTGGCTTTGCGTGCATGGCGGCGGGTGGGGCGAGACATTGGCAATAATAGAATATACGCAGTGAATGGATTACCGCCACAGCGCGTAGTCGCAGACGCAAAGCAGCGGAATAATATAACTATACAGAGTATCAAAAAATAAGCGATTAACAAGGAGCAAGCAGGGGCCAAGATGCGAAATTGAATTTAGCAATGCAAGTGAAAAGAGCCGAAGAAAGTGAAGCGAGCTGACTCGAGCGACTTCTTTTTTGATCTGTTCGTTTATTATTTGTTCTCTTGGAGCAGAAATTGCGCATTCTTTGTACAATGTCGTCAGCACAGACTTCGAGAACGACGCCGGACCAAGAGGGAAGGCGGACTGAGTCAGCCCACAGGCGAATTAGCGCAGGCGCGTCAGAGTCTAGGCAGGTGCGGCTAGCGTACAGGCAGCCGCAGCAACAGCAGAGGCATGATGAAGGCGATGCTGAGGGCGCAGGACTGGCAGCACTGGCAGAGTTGCTGCGGACGTATCCGGGACTGCTCGACGGCGAGGTGGGCGGCGTAGCGCGGGCGCTGACGCAGGCGACGGTAGCGGCGTCAAAGGTGGCGATGCAGGGCAGTAGCACCAGTAGCATGGGGTCTCTCGAGAAGATCCGACTGGGGAGATCGCTGAGCAGCGCAGCAGCGACACAC
>JANBQW010000055.1:10063-25101 GCA_027577515.1 Coemansia sp. RSA 678
ATAAAAAAATACTCCTGAAATCCCCACCCACAACGAAATGCAGAGAAATGAACGATACACTGACAAATATAGAATACATTCTTTTAGGGAATGGTATAGACAAGGCTCGCAACTCGCCCGGGACCCGGCATGTCTTGTGGGAATATGTCCATGTCTCCACAATCTGCAAGCGTACATAAATGGGCTTTGAAACTTGTCGTTTTGGTGATGCAAAAAAAACGCTTAGTCGTCGGCAAAGGCAGCCGATTTGCGACGGTGGGACAGACTAGCGGGAGACATTGGGATTTCAATGTGCATGTCATTGCGCGCCATATGAGAAGGCGAGTCTGGCGCGTAGCTGGCGACAGAGTTGCTATTCGACGACGACGAGGGCACATCAGTAGTCTCGCCCTCCGTAAAGTCAATATTGAGGCAGTCGAGCCGCGGTCGCGACGAGTGGCGCCGGCTCACAGAGAACCTCTTCTCGGAATCAGAAGGGTGGACTCGACGCTCGTGCATGGGGTATGATTCGTGGGCGTCGTCGCTCGCGTTGGCCTCAAAGTCGGAGAGATCAAAGGAAGCAGCGCTCTGCGAGAGGCGACCGCGGATGCTGTAGCTGCTGACCCGCATTCCAGACTCCTCGGTGGGCAGCGGCTGGTGCTGTCCGTTGGAACCGCCACATGTGGCACTGGCTCCGTTCTTTGTGCTGTTGAGAAGAAATACGCCGATAAATATAGTGATGAATCCGCAGAACAGAGAGGCCAGCTCCTTGTTTGTCGAATCAGTGAAGCCCTGGAACAGCGCCACCGAAGCCAGGATGGTTGCCGACGTAAAAAACACATAGTATATGGGGGTGACCAAGTTGGTCTCAAACTGCTCCAGCGCCTTGTTAAAGTAGTTCATCTGTACAACGATGCACATTATAACGACGGCGGCAAAAAAGAATGTGCTCAGGTGCACAAACTGGTTGTTGCCAGCAAACGTCAGCTTCAGCGCAATGCCAAATGCCTTGCACGCCGTCACGGTCATCGAGCCAGCAACCGAGCAGATGGACACGTAAACAACCGGGGTTTGCCGTCCATACCGACCGGCTACTCGAGTGATCATAAAGGCGAGAAACGAGACCGACACCACAGCGTACGCCATAAACGGAGGCTGCATAACCATGTACATGATCTGCTCTATCGACTCGATGTCGCCGTCGCGTGGCGCGTTGAGAACCACCACGACCGATCCCATCAGACACAGCGCGCATCCAGCCTTGCCCACCGTGTTGATGCGCTCGCCTAGGAATACTGACGCCAGAATGGCACCCACAATGACGCTCAGCGCGCCCAGCGGTGTGACAAGAATGGCCGGCGCAAACGAATAAGCGGCAAAGTTTGCAAACTCGCCCAGACCCACTACACAGGTAAATGCATGCGATCAAACTATTAGCATATGAACCAGTTTTGATCCAAAGCAGGAACTGACGAGAGAAAAGGAGGCGCCTGCACACAAGCGCGTCCAGTATAGCGCCATGCGTGGCGGGTTAAAGCTATCGCCCCGGCTTCTGCCCAATCCCACGTCTCCGCGCCTGATTGTGTGCAAAGGCTTGGCGGACGGAGGGGAGAGCCCAAGAAGGACGGGCTTATTGTTTGTCTAGAGCAAGAAAAGCACACTGGGCAATCCGTTGGGATTTGCGCAAACCTCCTTGAGGTAAATTAAGCATGGTGAAACCATTGCACACTGGTCACGTCCAGTCATGCGGTTGGCTGGAATAGAGTGAAGAACTTACTTGTTGCCATGCCGGCCCACCAGAGCACGTTCTTAAAGTACTGTAGCCCTTCCGTTGCCGAACCTAAAGTGGTAGAATGCACAGAGCAAAAAGAGCGCATTATTTGCACCGGTTAGTTGCATGTGGATGTCGCAAGAACGGACAGTTGGTTGTATGCGCATATACGTACCATATCGGGACGTTGTCTCCATCAGACCCTTCTTTGTGAGGACAAAGCTGGTGCCAATGAGCAGACTCGAGGCCATGGCTAGGGCCATGCCAATATACTTTTCGTCCACCATGAGTGCGCAGAGAATGTGCAGCAAGAGCGTGGGGTTTCTGAATGGTCGTGAGCAGTGAATGCCTTGGGCGTTAAAAAAAAGAGAAAATAAATGAATAAAAGAAGACAATAAAGTTAGCGTGAAAAGAGCGTGAACGTCACACGTAAAAAGGATGTATCTTAAAGAAGGAAAAGAAAGGCAGTAAAGAAAAGATTATTTTTAGCTTTGGACCGAGCCAAGGTGCACTGTGCAACTTGCACGCTGCCATGCGGCCTGCCATTGAGATCTTTTTGAATAGGTTCATTCCAGACACATGCGTCCCCTCGTTCCCCTCTTGCTGACCATTCCGCTTGTGAAGCACAAAGCGTGTAGCAAAGCAGCCCCTCTTTTATTCAGTTTATGAAAGACGCTCGAGCAGTTTTGCGTGCAGAAACTTTGGCAGCTGAAACAGGCCGTCTGCGGAGACTGGGCGATGGGCACAATTGGGCTGGAATGAGCCGGGCATAATGGTCTTGTCCTCAATCAGCACGCATCCGAGAATATCCTCGGCATTGCCGGTGCGCCCGAGCGGTGGCGGGTTACGTCCGTCTGCAATGTTCATCCATCCAGTCTTTTGGAACGCAGCCTGTGCCTGCAGCTCGGGATCGACGTGTGCGTGCTGCGCCATGACCTCCTCGACCAGCGGCCAAAACTGCCGGTTCTCGATAAAGTTCTGTGGCCTGATCGGCGCCTGCGCATCGCCGGTAACCCATCCAACAATGCTGTTCTGACCGTTGTCTGCGCCAAACTGGATTGCAGCCGTTGGTTTGTTTGCTGAGGGTGGCATCACGGTAGGCGCAGTATTTCGGATGAGATTGTATGGGTACGCTGCCGAATGTATGCTAGATACTCGAAAGCCCCGGCGGGCAGTAATGCTGCTCAGTCTGCTAAACATGTGTATCTGGTCGGCTAGCGTATAATTAAGATGTAAAAAGAGTAAAACGACTGTAGATTTTTGATTGCAAAATGCGGATTTTTGAACTAGAAACTAGCAAATATCGAGCGCTTGACTATGGGCATAAAATACATGCTAGGCAAAGCTGGAGCCAAATGCATCGTCGAACTCTGGATAGGACTGGTCGGCAAACTGGCTCTGGTGCTGCGACTCCTCTGATGCTGCCAGCGAATCCAGACGATGCAGCATATCGAACGCATGCGTAAACAGCGGGCGAATCTCGTTGATTTCAGCAGCTGACAGGTTGTCCATCTGAAGCTGCATCGGATTGAGCATGCGCAGACCTTCGCGTGTCTTGCTTTGACGCACTTCGCGCAAGTCTTGCAGCAGCCGCCGAATATCCTGCGAATCAGCAATGTCGTCTTCAGCCGCGCCCAGCAGAATATGCGCCGTCTCGAGGTAATGAACTGGCAGACGCGCAAACATAGACTCGGGCTGTTCTTCCTGCTTGCACAGCTCGCGCAGATGTGAGTAGCTGAGCCATTTGGGCGCGACTATGCGGCACCGGTTCGCGCGCTTCAATGCTACAGCCAGCCATAACGGCGCCTGGGCCTTTTGCGGCGGCCGGAACGGCCCCACTGGCCCACGCACCAGCTCCAGCCGGTCCATGCGGTACAACGGCACAATCGTAACATCTTCGCACTGTGCCAGGTACTCGAGCTCGGGCATTGTGAAGCCCTCACGCTGCTGCGTAGTGATGGCCATGCCGAAAGTGTACGCGCCTTGTCGATTGCCCTGTGCTAGCAGTTAGTATATGCGCGTAGACGTAGTGAGAGCGGAGCTGGCTGCGCGACGCAGATGCATAAACGAAAGAAAAGAAAACAGGCAGCGCGGCTTGCCAGGTTGCGTGCTGTGAATGGACGCGTCAACGGCTTTTGTAGATGCACCAGTGAGGCATGGATGCATTAGCTTATGGCATGTCCATCTTTGGCTTACCGCTCCACAGCGTTTTCTCAGAAATCAGACGCCTTCTTTCTGAGCAACTATCTTTCTATTTTGGCCCACTGCCTCTGAATTTCGACTTCTAGCTCTCCAACCGCGGACTGTCGAGCAGATATACCCTGACTGCATTTGCCGGCGAATCGGCTGCTCTGACTTTGAGGAAAGGCGTGTATGAGTGGCCAGCTCTTTCTTTTCAATTGCACATTTTGTTTGCTTTGAACTACATATTTGTACAACCAGGTAAGCCAGCTCAGCCCTTCGCTTTGCACGTATCTGAGCTGACAGGAACCGGCCAGCGTCAGAAGAGTCTCTTGTGCATGTCGGATAGCCAAGCGCATGCTTGCTTGCCAACTTGGATACGCACTCTGTTTCTCCCCATCCGCATCGCTTATTCTTATCCAATCCCCGCTCTTGTGTGCTTATTCCGGCACTCCGTCCTCATCTTTAAGCTCAAATATCGCGTGCCTGGACCTCGCACGGCCGCAGCTGCCAGCTCCCTCTGTGCAACCAAGAAGAAATAATCCGGGGTGTTTTGGGGAACAGTGCTTCTTTGCTTTTCTTTTTGTCCAAGCATCGCCCTAATTTTTCAAAGCACTATTTTGTTTTCTGCAAAATAGACATGGACGGCCGCAATTCCTCGCATGGGTCCGACGATTTGGGCTATGGCGGTCTCGGCGACTTTGACTTTGATCGGCCCGCTCCAGCCAAGCAGAAAAAACGGCTCCAGCGCATATCTCGGTCTACACAAAGTGGCTCTCAGCAGCAAGCCAACCACGGCATGCCGCGCAACTCGTACCAACAAATGCCTTCACAGCAGCGCGCCAGCACCATTGTTAGGCAGCGTCTGCACCGCGAGAGCCACCAGCCGCAACCGGTACAGCAAACCACACAGTACCGCTCACCGCAGCACCACTCGCAGCAGTTCATTCCGCTTCAACAGCAGATGTATATCCCGAACCGGCCTGAATTCCAGCTTGAGCAGCCATCCAGCCCGTCGGCCCGTTCGGACACTGGAGGTATCACTCGGCCATCTCATCCACCAGGCTATCCGCGCGCAAGTACTACTCCAGTCGGGCCGTCGGCGCCCGCATATCATCTTCAGCACCAACAGCAGCATCAACAGCAGCAGTATCAGCAACTCCAACAGCACCAACAGCAATACCAGCAACAACAACAGCAGCATCAAGTTGGAGCGCCCATCCAGTATCCGTCAGCGATGGTTGTAGGCGGCGGCATGCCTTCAAACAGTCGGATTATGCCAACCCAGGCGCTGGTCAATGCCGTAGCTTCAACTGATATTAACCGTCACCAACGTGAGCGTGACTTGGCAAACGCACTTGGCAGACGGCGGCCGACTCAAGGCAGCGTTTCGAGCTCTGGGAGCACCGACTACGTGCAAAACGGCGCGATGGCTACGTTACCCGAACTGCCGTTTAACGGCAATGCCTCGATGGACTTTGCAGGTATGACTGGATCAGGCGCTGTCTATACTGGTGGTGGCAGCGCCTTTCCACAGGGTCGTTACATGGGTGCACCGCAGACCCATGGGACCATTGATATGCGCGTGGGTCGGTCGGCCAGCTCAGCATCGTCGGCCAACGGGTACCGAGGCGGAGTAATGCCTTCGTCGTTTTCCACACAACGCCGGCAGCCGCAGGCGGCTGCTGCGTCAGACTTCACCGGACTGCGCAAGCAGACTTCGGCCATGTCGATAAACACTTCGACCAGCAATGGCAGTAGCGCACACTACCAAAACGTCTCTGGGGGCGTAAGCGCAGGGCCTGGCAGCGCAGCTGACCTTCGGCGTGGCTATCCCGGATCACGCAGCGCGCCTGACCTTAACCTCGACGCCATGAAGGCAGCAGTCACCGATGTGGCGCGCAACATTAACCAGAACCCAGTTCCGCAGATTCCGGCTGTCTACGCCAACGGTGCAATCTATCAGGCGCAGGCGCATCCTTCTGTCCAGAGCCTCAGCATACGGACCGACCTGCCACATGGTGCATCGGCAGTGTATGGAAGTGCGCATACTGCCTCGGCCCAGCAGACAGGAACACCGGCCGACAGCAGCGGTGCCAGCAGAATCTCAGAGGCTGGAGCCAACGATGGTGCTACAGCTGACGCTGGGCTACAGAGCAGCAGTGCACAAGCAACTGCAAAGACGCCAATGACTGGGGATACAATGAAGCGAAACAGCGCGCAACCAGTCAATACTGAGCTGGTAGCACTGTTGGAGAATGTAAAGCCAGTGTATCCGGCGATGCTGTCGCTGGTTGCAAAAGCGTTCCACGAGACGCTTAGCCAGGTGCTAAAGACAAATGTGAGCAACGGATTGGAGCATGCGCAGTGCTTTACTGGGCGCGACGCAGTGGACACCATTTATGCTATTATTCGGGCGACTGACCGTAACCTGGCTATTGTGGTTGGGCGTGCACTGGAGCAGCAGAAGCTGTTTCATGACGTTGACTATGAAAAGCGGCTGCGTGACGACTCGAATGAGCTGTACGCATTTGACGAAGATGCTGTTGCCGCGCTAGTGCGCTCACTACGCACCGTGCATAATGAAGACGACGATGACAACTCTGAGGAGGCAGCGACTCTGTACCAGAGGAGCGTGCACCAGCCCAGCGATGTTCGGCCGACAAGCTCTGGCATCAACGGTGTGTTTGTCATGCTCACAGATTGCTACTCGCCGACCTGCTCCAACACACAGCCATGCTATAGCGTGACATGTCCACGGCAACGGCTGCAGCAGGACCATTTGCGCCGCACGGCCAAAAACAATGTGGTGGCCGAGATGAAGCAGGAGAAGCTGTGGTCAATGTCGGTTCCAAAAGAGATTGTAAAGTCGGTCAGCCGCAAGGAGCTGGATCGGCAGGAGCGGATGTACGAGCTGTTTTACGGCGAGAAGGACTATGTGCGCGATCTGTGTATTCTACGCGACCTGTACATGAAGCCGTTGCACAACGCTGAAATTGTGGTCTTGGACCGGCGCAAGAACTTTATTACAAAAGTGTTTAAGAATGCACTGGCGGTGCTGGCAGAAAACATGGAGCTGCATCGGGCCATGGAGCGGCGACAGAAAGAGAGCTTTATTTGCTACCAGATTGGCGATGTGCTGATGCCGTTTGTGCAGAACCTTGAGGCATATCTGGAGTACTGTGCTAATCAGCCATACAGCATGCACTTTCTCGAGGCCGAGAAGCGCATCAACGCCCGGCTAGTGGACTTTTTAGAGAAGACCGACCGGCGTCCAGAGTGCCGTAAGCTGGGCGTGCAGCACTTTTTGACGCGGCCACCCACGCGCCTGGCACGGTATCCACTGCTGCTGCGTGCTGTGCTAAAGTACACACCCGAGGACCATCCAGATCGTGAAGCCATTCCGTTTGTGATTGAGCGCATTGAGGGGATGCTTAACCGCATTAACGTCGAGACCGGAAAGGCGCAGAACCGGCTTCGTCTGTTCAAGGTTGACGAGAAGCTGGTGTGCTCGGTGTCTGATCGCAACGACCTACGGTTGACCGACGACCAGCGCAAGCTGATACGCGACAGCCAGCTGCGCAAGCGCGGCGGCGAGGGGTCGAACATACAGGTGCTCTTGCTTGATCATATGCTGCTCATGTGCAAGATCAAGACAGACTCGCAAACGGGCGAGGACAAATACACGCTGTACAAGCGGCCGATTCCGCTGCAGATGCTAACCATGTGCATTCCAGATGACCCGGGATCAATGCGGCCGCGCATGGCAGCGCGTCGCGATTCTACTGGCCAGGCATCCGCCAGCTTTGCCGCATCGCCTGGCGGCACGATCCGGACGCAGCCGGGCAATTTGGCTAGTCCAGCGACTCCAGGCTCTGCTCCGAGCATTGCCTCGGCGCCTGCCGCCCCGGGTGCACCAGGCGCTACCAACCGACCGACTATTGTCTCGATAGAGAACGAGACGCAGAAGGACAAGTATGCGTATCCGCTGCAGATTACGTTTTTGGGACGCAATGGGTTTACGACGACGCTATACGCAAACAAGATGGCCGACCGCAAGCAGTGGTACCAGAGCATCGAGCAGCAGCAGCAAGAGCTGATGGAGCAGCACTGCAAGTTTGAGCTGGTGCCGGTGGCGCGGCAGTTCCCACCGGGCATTCGAGTCAACACCGCTGACGTGTACGATCAGGGAAGGTGCGTGGTGATTGGTACGGACCATGGTCTGTATCTTGGCGTTGCGGGCAAGCCAACCTCGTACCAGCTTCTGAGCCATCTGAAGCACGATCGCGTGTTTCAGATTGAGATACACGAGGGGCTGAACGTGCTGGCGATGATTGCCGACAAGGACCGCAACCTGTATGTGTATCCGCTGGACCATCTGATGACAGCAACTACGTCGAGCCGGCATGGGCTGCGGGTGAAGCCGCTGCATACGCATGTGTCGTTTTTCCGGTTTGGGCAGTTCCAGGAGCAGGATATTCTGTGTTCTGTGCGGTCGACGACGCTGAGCAACCAGACGATCATCCAGGTGTACAAGCCAGTGATTGCGCAGCCAAAGAGCCGGACTCTGGGGCGGTTCCTGTCGCTGGGCGGCGAGTCTGGGCTGGCCGACTCGTGGAAGTGCATTAAGGAGTGCTACATTGCGGCCGAATCGACGTCGTTGCACTTTTTGCGGTCGCGGCTGTGCGTTGGGTGCACGCGTGGATTCGAGATTGTTGATCTGGCAACGATGAACACGCAGTCGCTATTGGACCCTGCAGACACATCGCTTGGGTTCATCAACAAGCGCGACACGACACACCCCGTTGCGCTGTTCCGAGTGCATGATGGTCAGTTTCTTTTGTGCTACGACGTGTTTGCGTTCTACGTCAACCGCAACGGGCAGCGTGCGCGGTCGAACTGGATGATTCACTGGGTGGGAACGCCAACGTCGTTCAAGTACGAGTACCCGTACATTCTGGCGTTTGACAGCCAGTTTATCGAGATCTACCATGTCGAGACCGGCAGTGTGGTGCAAGTCATTATTACCGGCAATTGTGCGTCGCTGTCGCCTAACAAAATGCACGTCAACTTGGCTGTCACCTCGCAGTCGCCGACGCATCCGCAGGAGATATTGCGTATTCAGCATCTTTTGGCAAACGACCCAATTTAATTTTTTTGCGTGATATTTTGTTGATCTAAAAAGAATTCCAATTGTCAGATTCCCATACTCGAGCAATGGCGGGCGTGGTTGAGGGCTTTTGTGTCGATTTGGGACAGCTTTGGTTCGTTTATTACTTTTGTTTTTGCGAATTGGATTTATGCTTAGAGTATTTTTGAAGACAGCTCAAGGATATTCACCCAGCCACACATTTATCAGACACTTGGCCGCATTGCAACCGATGGCAGCATCCGATCAAGTACATGCGGAGGGCGAGCAGGGCCCGGCCAAGCGACTCAAGAGCGAGTCTGCAGTAACTGACACGGCAAGCCCTCAGGCACAGACGCCCGCATACTTGCGAGAGATTGATGCGGGAATAGCCGAGTTTATAACCCCGGGGTGGTCTGGGTTTGATGCGATAATCAAGCACCGGTACTCTGACTTTTTCGTCAACGAGATTGATCCGCACGGCAACGTTGTGCACCTGACATCATATACCGATGCAATTGATCCGGAACCGCCGAAAACCGAGGCCGAAATAGAAATCGAAGCGCTCAACGTGCCTGGCGATGCACAAGCAGCGTTCGACGAGGCGTTTGTCCGTTTGGAGCCCATTTTGGGAGCCTCTGACGCAGCACGCATCAAAGCGCATTTGGAAGTTACGGAGGAGCAGACGTTGGAACAACGGTCGTTGGTGTTGGGGCGTGAGCTGGACAAGGACCAGCGCAAGGGCGTCTATATGGTGACCAACAATTTTTTGCCTACGCGAGTAACATGCGAGACGGTTGACGGGCAACTGCGGTTTATCCGCCGTTTGCCAAAGGACAAAGCACCGAGTGATAAGCGCGGGCAGCGTAGCAAGTGGGCGCACGCGGGCGACTACTGCCATTTCGTCATGCAGAAAGAGAACCAAGACTCGATGGACATTTTGCAGCAAATCGCACGAACCCTAAAGTGCAATGCACGAGTGTTTGGCATGGCGGGGACTAAAGACAAGCGAGGCATCACTGTGCAAAAGTGTTCAGCGTTTCGGATCGCGCATGATCGGTTGATTTGGGCGTCTCGCAAGTTGCGGGGCGGGCGGTTGGGCAACTTTAGCTACGGAGAAAAGGAGATCAAGCTGGGCGAGCTGGGTGGAAACCAGTTTACCATTATTTTGCGGCACGTGCAAGGCGCCGATGCTGTGTCGTTGGAGCCGGTGTTATTGGGGATCCGCAATACCGGGTTCATAAACTACTTTGGCATGCAACGGTTCGGCACGCAGAGCATTTCGTCGCACACGATCGGTATCTCTGTGCTAAAGTCTGACTGGCGTCGAGTGATTGACCTCATTTTGTGTCCCCGCATCGGTGAGCGCGACGACGTGGCCAAAGCACGCAATGTATGGGACACGACCCGTGACCCCAAAGCTACGCTGGAGCTGTTGCCGCGTCGAGCGGCGTTGGCCGAGCACAGCGTGCTCCAGCATTTCATCAAATCCGGATCTACAAACAACTGCTCGGCGGCATTCGCTTGCATACCTCGTAATTTGCGGCTAATGTACGTGCATGCGTACCAGTCGTTTATTTGGAACCACGCGGTGAGCGAGCGCATCCGTGTGTTTGGCACAAAAGGAGCGGTCCCCGGTGACTTGGTCATAGTAGCGTCGGATTTCTCTGACAACGCACATGCGAAGAGCAAGGCGCCCGAAGAAGAGGCACGTGTTGTGCCTGTGCTGGTTACCGAGGAGAACGCAAGTGACTACAGTATTTACGATGTGGTGCTGCCGCTGCCGGGCTGGGACGTGCGGTACCCTGAGCACCAGGTAAAAAATGTGTACGAGGAGCTGATGGCCAAGGACGGGCTGTCGCCCTCGGGACTGGCCAAACATCCATTGAAAGAGTACAGACTGGCCGGCGCGTACCGTCATTTCCTTATCAAGCCACGCGATTTCACGTACGAGTGGATGCGGTACAACGACGACGCGTTGCCTCTGGCCCGGTCTGATTCAGACGCAATCGAGGGTAAACACGATCCAGAGTCGATTGAGTTTGGACAAAATGTGGCGCTGAAGCTCAAGTTTGATTTGCCGCCGAGTGCGTATGCGACGATGTTGTTGAGAGAGCTGATGCGGACGGAAACTGCGGCGGGGTACCAGACCCAGCTCAGTAACAATACCGAGTCAAAAGAATGAGTTTTAGATGTTTGTTGGTATCGCAATTAAATATATATTCAAACACTACGTAACATTGTAAATGAATGTGTTGATCCGTCCAAAGAAACTTGTTTGAAATGTACCCATTATTTGAGCTAGCAAAGTTTAATGCGTATTTTGCGTTTATGCTACAGTTGCTAATAAGTTGTATATTGAATTTTGACTATTAAAGATGGAAACCAAAACAGACAGAAAACTAACCATGCAATCTCGCGAACAGGATATTTACAACAACTGCAAAGTATTGGATATCACCGGAACCCTTCTCTTTCGCGCCGGCAATCGGCGGCTAGAGTGGTACTTGTCACGCAACCTCGCCCACCGCATAGACGCAAACACCATCCAGCTAAATTTTGTAAACAAAGGATCGGGGCGCCAAAACGAGCCGTTTTACCTGCAAGAAATGCAAAACATGTGCACTGTATGCGGCTCATCTACAAACCTGACCATGCACCATGTTGTGCCACACCAATATAGAAAATACATGGACGATAAGATAAAGTCCCGCTCGTCGCACGATCTTTTGCCAGTGTGCACACTTTGCCATGACAAATACGAGCGGCATGCGGTTTTGTTCAAACAACATTTGTCCCACTGTTTTTCTGCGCCCCTAGAAGGTGTCGGCTGGATCGAGCGCAAAGACATTGGAAAGGGCATGCGTGCGGCGTCCACGCTCATGTCGCCATCTTTGGATAAAATTCCAAAGCAGCGTATTGACCAGCTGCGTGCAATTGTCAACGAGGTAGTTATTCCGAACACGGACTTGTTTTCTGCCGACTCTCAAGCGCTAATTAGTCAATGCCAATTTGGCGTTGGGGTTTGGGCCGAGCACAGTGTTCTGAAAGAGCTGATGTCAATGGACGTGCGGATTCGTAGTCCTGGGTTCTGCACCCATGGTGAAATCATCGTCGACGTAGTTGGTCACCATCGCACCAATAGCCTCATGTGCGATCAGTGTAAGGAAATCGCCGCGGCCGGAGTTCCAGCACTGGTGACGTCTTGGCGCCGGCATTTTGTTGAGCATGCAGACCCTGCGTATTTGCCAAACCATTGGTCCGTGGAGTATATTTGCGAGCAAAATTAAATTTTTATCGCAGCACTGTCCTGTTAAAAATAAGCAAGTCACGAAATTTTAATTCTCTTGCCAATCATTGGGAAAGTTGGCTCCCTGCCACATCCCCAACCAAAAAGTGTTGGAAATCCCGTCTTCTTTTGGCTCCAATCTGCTTATCTGAGCTCAAGCTTTAAAAGCCAAAGTCTGAAGCGATTCTGCCTTTCTTCTTCTCTTTCACCGCTTTCTGTATTTTCTCTGTTTTTCCATCCTGCATTCGGGCCCAATATTACTCTTTTGAAAATGATCTCAAATGCCACCAAAGCGTACTTGATGAAGCACTGGTACCGCAGTGAACTTATCCCCCTTTACTTTACCACTGCGGCCGCGGTTGGTGTGTGCGGGTACTTTGGCGCTCGTGCTTTGAAGAGCCCCGACGTTGTGTGGAACAAGCGGGAGAACCCGTACCCGTGGCTCGATGTCCAGCAGAACGAGAACACAAAGATGCTCGACCCGACCGGTCGTTTTGAGAAGCAGTGGTCGCGCACCCGGCTGTAACAGCATTATAGAACTATTTTTCGGTTTGCTTTATTAACAATATATTTGCTTACACATAAGCAATGCACATGATAGCACAATGCTTCATTAGTCGTCACGTTTATTTTAAAAAAAAAGTTGTGCCAATACAATGAAACTGCAGCAAGGATGGAGAAACGAGGTGCAGCGAAAATGATTGGCTTATTCTGGTCTATGGACCCACACCCGTTGCCCAGGGCAAGCCCTGCAACGCCCAGAGGCGCGGGGTTCGCAGCGACGGCGAGCTGCAAATCCGACAAATAAAGGCAACCTTCAAGATCCGCCCCACAGCTTTCAGAACGAAAGCCGCAACGCGTCCTCTCCAGTCTTGACGAGGCACGGTCCAATTTAATTGTAGATTTCATTTCGAATCTCGCACTCGCATTCAACAACCCTACTTGCGCAATATGGTGTCGCTTTTGGGACTAATGTCACGTGCATTAGTTTTGCATCGTTGTTGCTGGATTGCGCTGGAGCTTGCGCAGAAACGACGTGTACCAGTCCTCGAATACTTTGACCGGCAGCACTTGCACCGGAGCGCCCGAGCCAAACATGCCCATGGACGCATCGGGCTTGGTGGCAAACGATGTCGCGTAGTCGTACAGGCTCTGAAGCGTGCGCTCGGCAATCTGCTTGGCAGACTGCAACGAGACAGAGCTGGGCTGCTGGCCGGCTGGCACAAGCGCATTCTGCTGCTGCATTTGCTGCTGTTGCATTTGTTGCTGCTGCATTTGTTGCTCGATAGCTTGTATGGGCTCAATGGATATACCCAACTCGGCTGTCGGCCCAACCATAGTGTTTTCAGAGCCTGGTGTCGCTTTGAGCCTGAATATCGCGCTAGGTTTGTCGTTGGACAGCATTCCAAGCAGCTGCCAGCTCTTGTTCGGCCAGAGCAAATGCACAGTCGCCGCGTACCCCGGCTCAAACGGGTTGGTTCCGAGCAAGAACACGACAATGTGGTTGATCGTTTGCGCTTCGGGCAGCTCGAACACGTACTTGTTGACGTCCACTTGCTGCAAATTCGTCTGCACGAGCCGTCCGGCAACTATACAACCAAACATTGTAAATATAAAGTAACAATATAGTTATAATAATAATTAGCGTAGAAAAAGATCATTTTTACATTTTCAAGGGTTCTGTGAAATTCGATCGGATACTGGCTGCCCCGTGACCAGCTGTCAGCATGGGTTGGTATTGCGCGATTATTGATTATTTTTCTTCTCCATATCCTGCTGTTGCCGTTTATATCCCTTCCTTTTCTTTTTTCTTTTTCATATGGGTATTGCCTCTTCACACACCAACTCTTCGTCAACTACAATGCCCGCTGGAGCAAAGGCCGCCACTGAGCTAGCAAAGAAGCTTATCGCAAACAACCGCGTGATGGTTTTTGCAAAGTCGTTTTGTCCGTACTGCCACAGAGCAGAGTCCGAGCTCAAGAAGAACAACATTGACTTTATTAAACTCGATCTTGACTTGCGCAAGGAGAACGATGGCAGCGCCATCCAGACCAGTCTTCTCGAGCTGACCGGGCAGCGGACTGTGCCCAACGTTTTTGCCAACGGGCACCATATCGGTGGCTGCGACGATACGTTGGCCGCCCTGTCGAATGGCACGCTTGTTAAGCTGCTAAAGGGCGAGCCGGGCAAGTTTGCCGAGGACCAGGAGTCTGCCGAGTCGTCTGCTAGAGAGACACCTACGCCGATCCGCGAGGCGCGTATGTAAGGTATCAATTATATTAGCCTAATTTTGCCAATAAATTTATGTTGGGCAAAGCTCGTGGACTATTGCTGCAAAACTGTCAAATGTGCCATCCAGTGGAGCACTGGCCTTGGCCTCATCACCTGGCCTATACTTTCCTGTGCGCACAAGGTAGCGCTGAAGACCCAGCTCCTGTGCACCGCCGCCAAGGTCGGCCAGCACGTCGTCACCTACCATAGCCACCGATCCTGGATCATTCAGCAGCCCCATGTCTGCCAAAGCCAGTTGGTAAAACGCCCTTGCAGGTTTTCCCACAAGCTCAGCTGTTTTATCAGTAGCCGACTCTAGAGCCGTGACAAACGGTCCGGGTCCCAACGACAGTTGCTTTTCAGACGAGGCAAAGTACCGGGCACGGTGAATGCCCACCAGATCGGCGCCATTCAAAAGC
>JANBQW010000056.1:0-24119 GCA_027577515.1 Coemansia sp. RSA 678
GACAATATTCTTAGTTAGTAATATAAAATTTATATAATATTTATAGTTAATAATATAATATTTAGACAATATTCTTAATTAATAATATAAAATTTAGATAATATTCTTAGTTAGTAATATAATATTTATATAATATTCTTAGTTAGTAATATAAAATTTAGACAATAAATATTATATAGTATATTATTGTAAATATATTTATTAAAATAAATATGTTATGATAAATTAATAAAAAATATTATTAATAATATTTTAGAATAAATAAGAAAAATAAAATTTATAAAATAATTATATTTATAAAAGTAAGAATATATATATTTTTATATACCAATTATTATATAATAATTGGTATAATAATTAAAAGTTTTTAAAGTATTGATCAATATAAAAATAATATTATTTATTAATATTTTAGAATATTTAATTATAAAAGCAATAAATTTGAATTTTTATTTAATAATTATAGTATTATCAGCTGTAACAATATTAAATACTTAAATTATAAATATAACTTTATAATAAAAAATTATAAACCAGGGTAAAAATTTTTGTATATAAAAATTTTACTAAAGATATATTAATAATTATAATATAGTATGATAACGTTTATTGATATAAATAGTTAATAAAAAAAAAATTATAAAAAATTAACATTTATTATTGAAATATATCCTATATATAAACATTTAATGAATTTATTTAGTTTAGAAAATTTTTTTATAAGGTTATACTTATAAAAATTTTAAATAATTTTTAATATATAAAAAAGTATAAAATTATTGTTAAATAGTTAGATAATTTATATAAAAAATAATTGTTATTATAATTTAGAATTTAACTAAAAAAAAATTAATTGTAGGATTAGGTATTTCTAATATTAAAATTTTAAAATATAACATTATTTGTTCTAATACATCAGTTAAACTAATATAATAAGATTTATAGATTTATAAAAAAATAATATATGTAGTATAAAATGAACCAATTAAAAATATTGTTTATTTGTTAAAATTAATATTATAATTTATTAATAAATTAATTTGACAATATGAGTATATTACTACTCAATAAATTTATATATTAAGTCAAATCTTAATAATAAAGCATTACAGATAAATATTGTAAACATAAGCAAGTAGAATCTATATATACTATTATTTGATATTTATTTTATTTATCTTCTATTATATTTAAATATTATAACTAACACCAAAATAAAGAAAAGAATTTTTAGTTAAAGACTAAAATTCATATTTAATATAAAATATATTTTTTTGATTAGAATAAAACCATAGATATTTTACATTTATTAAATGTTTATCATAACCATTAGCTAAAAATATTAAAAATTATTAAACATTTTCTTCTGTTATAGTACCACCCTGTTTAAACATAAATAAACCTTTAGTTAATTATTTTGTATATTAAGATAATAAGGTAAATACATTTATTGAATCTATAGAATTAAAAAAAAATAAAATATATAAAGTTATATTTATAAAGATTTACAATTAATAATAAAATTTATTGATGATAATATAAACCAATAATTATATATAATTATTGGTTTTCTATAAAATAAAAAATTATCTTTTAAATAAATTTCATTATTTATTTTTAATTTAACCTGTGATAATTTATTTATATACTTTCTATATATTAAATAATCTTAAAAATTAGATTATTTTTTAGATTAAATAGATTATAATTTACCTTCTTTTTAATTATTTAATAAATAGCCTACATATTTTTTTATCTGTCCATTCTATTATTTTTATAATCATTAGCAAATTTATTATAAAACTTATTTCTTTTTATTCATATAATATATTTTATTTATAAACAGTAATGAACATAATAGTTAAATGAAATACTTTTCTTTCAAGTATAAAATTTATTATATTCTCTTTTTTAATAAATTAAGTATAAAATTACCAATTTATAAATAATACTCACTTTTATAAATTCATTATAAATGATAATGAATAAAAAAAAAGGATAATTTTTATTTTAACTTAGTACAATATTTTTTGTATAACATTTTATTTGTTATTATATTTCCTAAATTTATTAGAATATTAAACTAGAAATAATTAAAATATAAGCTATATTATTAGGATTTAATTAATGTAAAGGTAATAATTTAGATTTATATTTTTATGCTTTATTTGTAAATAAATATTTATTTACAATTTTTTACACAGGGTTGTAGATATTTTAAAAGTATTTTCTATTATAATTATCTAGATTTATTCTTCAATTTTTTAAATTTATTTTGAATTTTATATATTGGATATTATTTTATATAACTCTTTATTATTATATAAAATATTAGTTTTTGTTAAAAGGATAATCTTTTATAAATAAATTTTGTATTTATACCACTTAACCTATTATTAGTATTTTATAATTTTTAATAGATTTTTTTATTGTAAATAATACTATATTTATCTTTTCATTATTTTTATTATAGGTTAGTATGTGAATTGTTTATAATTTGTTATATATTATCCTGCTTTATCATTTTAGGAGTAAGATAACTACTATTATAAATACAAATTATTTATCACCTTATCCTAATCAACCTTATTGCTTAAAAATTTTTGTTTTATTCTTTGTTAAAAATAAAATACTTTTACGTCATATGATAGGACCCTTTTATCCATTGATAAAAATAGAATTTTTCTTTATTAATTTGATTACTATTGTAATATAAAATTTATTTTACTTAATTTTTTATAATAAAAAAGTTATATTTTAAGATTTATTACTATTGTAATATAAAATTTATTTTTTCCTAATTTATTATAATAAAAAAGTTATATTTTAAAGAGTTATTACTATTGTAATATAAAATTTATTTTACCTAATTTATTATAATAAAAAAGTTATATTTTTAAGAGTTATTACTATTTTTATAGCTGTAACAAATATAATTTATTATTTTTTATATAATTTATATTTATAAAATTATATTAATATTAAATATATATAAATATAAATAATAAATATTAATAAAATTGGATGTAGTCAAGTTGGTAAGACGTCGAAATTTGAATTCGATAATCGGGGGTTCAAATCCCTCCATCCAACAAGGCGGAATAGTTTAAAGTAAAACATTCATCTCATACGTGAAGATTAAGGATTCATACCCTTTTCCGCTAAATTAAAAGAAAACAAGGGAGGGTATAAAATTTATAAAATGTATTTATCAATAATAATTTTACCATTAATAAGTGGGATAGTATCAGGATTATTAGGAAGAAAAATAGGAGTAAAAGGTAGTCATTGAATAAGTGGAATAATTTTAATAATTACAGCTTTATTATCAATAATTATATTTTATGAAACAGGTATAGGTGGTTCACCAGTTAAATTAAAATTAATGACTTGAATAGATTCAGAAATATTAGAAATTAATTGAGGTATTTATATAGATAGTTTAACTGTTTGTATGGCTTTATTAGTAACTATAGTATCTGCTTGTGTTCATATATATGCAATAGGTTATATGGAAGGAGATCCTGTTTAACATTATGGAAAAATGTTATTAAATGGGTATAAATTATCAAACTCCGGGGACACCCTAAAGCTTATGATACCAAACCTTTATTTAAAAGATTTTGAGTGGATGGACTAATTACCCATGTATGGTAATAAGTTATAAGATTATTGAAAAATAAATGGGTTATCGCGGATCTAAATCAAAATTTCACTTTAAAGAAGTTACTTTTTATATATTTTTATATTATTAATAAATTTTTTTATAATTTATAGTTATTTATTTATGTTATCAACCGTTATACCTATTGTAATCTATAAAAAATCATATTTTGATTAATTATAAATTGTTATAGAAAATAAAAGAAGATATATATAGATAAATAAAGATTTAAGTAAAACTTATGTAAGTAGTAGTGTAACTTAGCAAATATAATTTATTTATAATAGAAAATATTTGATGAAAAAAATATGGTTATGCTAATTTTTATTTATAAATATTATTATATTTTTAGTATGATAATTCTATAAAAATAAACCTATATTATATAGATTTATTAAAACCTTCATATAATATTTTTTTAACTGCTGGTTGTTTTTAGGGATTTTTAACATTTGGAGGAATGTTAAAATCAATGAAACAAAGAAAGGTAAATATGGTTAAAATAAATTAGGTGGTAAAAGAATAGAAGGAACTGGTAGTTCTAGTTGTTTTATATTAAAAAATCTAAATAAAAACATAAATAAAACTGAAAGAGCCTTGGGTATTCCTTCAAGAAGTATCTAAATCTATATTTATAAAAAAAGGTTAATGCTTTATAAAGGTAGATATTTATAACAAAAATTTTTATTACTAATAACTAAAATATAAAAATTATGGTATAATTATTTACTGTTTCAAACATGTATATAATATATTACTTTATTTGATATAATAAATAGTGAATTTTATTTAAATAGGTAAACAAAGTGATCTTTTGTAAAAGAGCAACGAGTAGACGGTAGTTAGAACTCTAATCATATATGATTCACGTTCTTAAGATGTACTCTAATGGATTTCGAAAGAAATTATCAAATCAAAATCCCTTCTAAACAATTAAACAATAGATATTTTTCTACTTTTATATAAATATAAAAAATTAATTTTATTAAATTTAAACTTATAAAGGTAAACAATTTTATTTTATATTTTTATAAAATTTATTAATTTATTATTTTAATAATTTTTTTAGATGAAATAGGTTTAATAGATTAATTTTACATAAAATTATACAAATTATTCTATTTTACATAATTATTGATTCAGATAAATATCTTTTATTAATTTTTAAATTTATATATTACCCTACTTTTTATATATAATTTTTCTTATCTTTATATTGATATATTATATTTTTTAATTAATATAAAAGCCTCAATTAATTTAGAATTATTTTTTTTTTTTATTTAAAAAATAATTTCAAATATAATACCTATTTTAACATCTATAATTAGAAATTTTATATTATAAAATAAATATAGAATATCTAGATTAGTTAAATTTGTAATCTAAAAATTAAAAATAAAATATCTAGTACAATAAAGATTTAGAATAAGTTATTAAAAAATTAATATTTAATTAAATATTAAAACTCAGGAAAATTATATAAAAAAAAAATTAATAGTTATTTAATTTTAAGCAGATAATCAATCTATAATAAGTACTTTATAAAAAGAGGATAATTTAATTAGTATGAAATTATTAAATTAAGAAGAATAATAATATATATCTAACTATTGAAAGTTAAAATCTTAAAAAATATATAAAAGTAGAAAAATAAATAATATAAAATTGTAGGATAAATTTGATTAAAAATGCACAACCAAAGATTCTTTTCATATTTATCTTTATTTACTTTTTTTATGTTAATTTTAATTTGTGCTGATAATTTTTTAGTTTTATTTATAGGTTGGGAGGGCTATATAACATATGACCCTAAATTTTTTTTAAAATAAATTTATGCTTACTATATAATAATAAATATAAAATAATAAGTATAAATAGAATAGATCCTTATGAAAAAAAATATAATATAAATTTTAATAGCTTATCTTAGATATAAAAATAAAGGTATATTAGATAATAAATTTTAATTTAAATAATATAATATAGAATATAAAATGTGGTATTATAAATATTTATTTATTAAGGTTATTATAATTTAAATAAATATTTATTAAGGTTATTATAATTTAAATAAACCTTTATTTATATAATAAATTTATAAAAATGGTAATATACATTATTTATATTAATTTTAAACTTATTCTTTTTCAA
Organism: Coemansia sp. RSA 678; assembly: GCA_027577515.1. NCBI lineage: Eukaryota > Fungi > Kickxellomycota > Kickxellomycetes > Kickxellales > Kickxellaceae > Coemansia > Coemansia sp. RSA 678. Next base: position 5,819 of record JANBQW010000056.1, read on the forward strand.
GTTTCTATTTTATTCATTATTATATTTTATAATAAAAATAATAATAAATTTTACCTTTTAATATATAAAATTATTTTATATCTTTAGTTTAAATTTATAGGCTTATCTATAAACTATTTTATTTATAAATGATGGTTATTAATTAAAAAAATCATTTACTAAATAAGAAAATATTATTTTTTGTAATATTTTAAATAAAAAAAAAATAAAGGTTATGTTATTATTGCATATTATAAAAATATAGTGTTATTAAACCTTATATATTATCTTTAATGTATTATAAATTAGGTAAATAAATTTATTAAAAAAAAAATAATAAAAAAAATAATTAGGAATATATTATAATTATTTTTTTTAATTATACTATTGAAAACGGTTAATAAAATAGCTTAAATTTTAAGACCATGGGTTTTATTATAAATCCTTATCGACTACAACAATAGTGGGTAGTTGAAATACTGCTTAATGTATAGTCAAAACCTTTATAATATTTATAAAAAAAAAAAATAAATAAAAATCAAGGCTTTATGTAAATAAGAAAAATAATTTAATAAAGTACAAGAAAATAAAATATTAAAGTTAATAATACTGGTTAAGAAAAATTATTATTTTTATTTTTAAGGTTTGGTAGGAGTTATGTCTTATTTATTAATTAATTTTTGATTCACTAGATTAGAAGCTAACAAAGCTGCAATGTTAGCTTTATTAATGAATAGAGTAGGTGATTGAACATTTAGTATGGGTATTTATATAATAGCTTTATTATTTGGTAGTTTAAATTTTGCTTCTATATTCTCTTTAGCTTATGCTATTGATGAAAATTATATAACTTTTATTTGTATTCTTTTATTTATGGGTGCTATGGCTAAATCAGCTCAATTAGGACTAAACACATGGTTGCCCCAGGCGATAAATAATAATTTGTCGTAAATATTAAAGTAAATCTAAAAATTTTTTATACATACTTTAATATAGTCAATAAAAATTTTATTCCTGTTATTTAATCGAGTAATAAATTTTATTTATTGGTTATAAGAGTGTTAACGGTCAAAAGCTACCTGGCTCTAGACCGTCGATTATTTTAAATAATTGCGACAGACTGGTTCACTCTTGGGTGTCAGTAATGATACTTAATGTACAGTCGAAACTTGGGGATTTAACAACCCGATTATGATTATATTATAATATCATAACAACAAACAAATAAGGTAAAAAATTTGTTTGTAAATAAAGTTTGGGAGGGTTGAAATTTTAATTTTTTTACTATATATCCTAATTATAAAACATTTTCTACTAAAAATAATTTATCTTCTTCAAAATCATTAATTTGGGTTTATGATATAACATCTAGTTCTTTGGTTGAGCAAGCTCCCTTTATAAATAAATCTGTATGTGCTAAAGTTTTAAATATAAATCGTCATACAGTAAGTCGATATTTAGATCGTCAAATAATTTTTAATAATAAATGGGTGTTTAGTTCTATTTCTTTAAATTATGAATCTTTAAATTTATTTACTAATTACTCTACCATAAAACCACAAATTTTAGAAGCTTTAGTAGGTGATTTATTAGGTGATGGGCATATAAATATGGGAAATATCAAAAAATGGTCAGGTATTATTTATGAAAATGCTTATATAAAAAAATCAGAAATTTTAAAGAATAATAAAGGTAAGACAGGTATTTATCAATGGAAACATAAAGAGTTAAATAAAATTTATATAGGCAGTGCCATAGATTTATCAAAACGTTTGAGAGATTATTATTCAATATCTTACATATCTAGAAAAAATAGAGGTCAAAGTAAAATTAATAATGCAATATTAAAATATGGTTATAATAATTTTAGTGTATCAATACTTGAATATATAAATATAACTAAATTATCAAAAAAAGAAGCACGTAAATTGATTCTGGAACGAGAACAATATTTTTTAGATTTATTTTGTCCAGAATTAAATATTTTAAAAATAGCCGGTTCGTCATTAGGTCATAAACATTTAGAAAAAACACGTTTAAAAATGAATATTTCTAATAAAGGTAAAAATAATGGGATGTATGGGGAAAAACACAATTCTGAAACACTAGATATTTTAAGTTTAGCTAAAAAAGGTAAACCACTTAGTGAAACTCATAAAGCAAATTTAAGTAAAAAAGTTTATGTTTATTCTAATAAAAATCCCTATATTTTAGTTTGGAAATTTTATTCACAAAACGAAACGGCTATGCATTTTAATTGTAGTATTACTACAATTTCTAGGTATATTAAGAATGAAAAATTATTTCAAAATAAATGGATTTTATCTTCTATACTTTTAGAAAAATAAATTGTTTATTTAAAATTTTTTAAATTATAATTTTTCTAATACTCTATGGCTCTTAAAGTTTACTTTTTCTAAAGATAATTTACCTTATTTGAATCACCTAAAATTTTTAGTTTATGCAGATATATGTACTAAAACTCTACCTACTCCTTATCCTAATCCTAAACGGGTAAACCAATAACTCAATATTGATTTAGTACTAAACGATTGTTAATATTAACAAATATACATAAGGAGTGGTATAAAAAAATTAATGGTAAATATATAAAAATATTGCCAGATAATCTTGAATCTTTTATTAGTCCTATTAGTTTAGCTCATTGGATTCAAGGAGATGGTAATTTTTCAGGTGGTTCAATCTATCTTTGTACAGATAATTTTACTCTAAATGAAGTAGAATTATTGGTAAATATATTAATTAATAAATTTGATTTTTAAGCTAGTAAAAATAAAAGAATAAAAGAAAATGGCCAAATTTGTTGGAGAATTAGAATTAGTTCATTAAGTACAACTAAACTAATAGAATTAACTTTACCTTATATGATTCCAGAAATGTTATATAAATTAGGTATAAAAAATTAATATGAAAGTAAAAAAATAAAAGTAGGGCCCTCGTAAAATTTCACTATATGCAAGAACATCCTATTGAAGTTTAATTAGTCCACTCAATAATAAAAATTGTTAGGAAAAATCTAATTAAAAGGAAAATTTGCAGGAAATCGTCTAAGAAATATTTATATAACCGATTTCTCAGAGACTATATGTGAAGGATATAACATATCAAGACATAGTCCAACCAGTCATGAAAGTGATCGTATTCGTTCATCATTCATTAACGAATAATTATAAAAAACCTACTCTGGTTAATTTACAATTATATATCAATAATTGTAAATTATTAAGTAAAAGAAATAAATCAACATTTTATACAAAATAATAATAAATTTAATCCTTGGTTTATAACTGGTTTTACTGATGCTGAAAATAGTTTTCATGTATCAATTATAAAAAGTTCTGATTATAAAATAGGTTATTCAATCAGAATTAGATATATAATAAGTGCTCATAAAAAAGATATTAATTTATTATATCAAGTAAAATATTTCTTTAATAATAAAGGTATAATACCAATCGGTTCTAGAACCAATTAGGATAAAATATACTATGAATGATTTTAATGATATTTATAATGAAATTATTCCTCATTTTGATAATTATTCTTTATTAACTCAGAAAAAAGCTGATTATTTATTATTTAAACAAATTGTTAATATAAGAAAAAATAATGAACATATTACAAAAAATGGTTTATTAAAAATATTATCTATTTAAGCATCTATGAATTTAGGTCTATCTAATAAATAAAAAAAAAAATTTAATTTTTTCTAAAATAATATTAATAGAAAGACCTATAATTGAATGAATAAACCTAAAAGATTATAACTGGTTAGTAGATTTTACTACTGGTGATGAACATTTTGTAACATGGCTAAATAAATCAAAAAGTATAAATGTAAATTATAAAATTCAATTAGTATTTACATTAACTCAACATAAAAGAGATGAATCTTTATTAAAAAATTTAGTAAATGTATAAAATTGTGGGAATATTTGTATTAAAGGTTTATCCAATATAAATAAATATATATATATTGGATTTTAAAGTAACTAAATTTTACGATATAATAAATATAATTATACCTTTATTTAAATTATATGAACTTCATGGAAATAAAAAACTTAATTTTAGTAAATTCTGTGAAATAGCAGAATAAATGTAAAATACATTTAACTATAGAAGGATTAAATAAAATTATAGAAATAAGAAATACAATGAATAAGTATGAATAAATATATTTATCACATATAACTATATGTGGATTTAGAATATTTCTTTATGTTGATTAATTAATTTTATTAGAGTTATAGCCTTATTTATTATAAAAAGAAAAATATCCTAAGGATATTTAGATATATTTTTGTAAAAAAAATTATATAATTATAATAAAATAATGGTTAAAGGTATTTTTTATTAGGCCTACACCGGTTTCTGCATTGTTACATGCGGCCACGTGCGCCTTTTCATCATTAAAAATTTTGAGTAAAACGAGTATAAATTTAAATACCGTACAAAGTACTCCACCAACGTTTTTATCTAATAATGTTATAAAAAAATATAAATTAACTGAAAGGAAAGCTATTTCTCTATGGGATAGTGAACAAAATAGTAATTTTAGATTAAGAAAAGGTTTTATTAATAAAAAAGAAAGAGATAATTTAAAATTAACAAAATATCATAAAAGTATAATAATAGGTTTAATATTAAGTGATGGACATATTAGAAAAGAAAAACATTATAATAGTAGAATTAGTTTAAAGCAAAGTATAAAACATTATGAATATTTACAAGATGTTTTTTATAAATTATCAATATATTGTGGATCTTATCCACATTTAAATAAAAATATAAAACGAGGAAAATTATTTTTTAATTTACAATTTCAAACCAGAAGATTAAAAGCATTAAATGAGATATATACATTATTTTTTAAAAATAACGATAAACGAAAATCTATTAGAGTAGAGTTATATGATTATATTGATTATATTGCTCTTGCTCATTGGATTATGGGTGATGGTGCAAAAAGAAATAAAGGAATAATATTATGTACTGATAGTTTTACTATAAAAGAAGTAGTAATTTTAATAAATATTTTATTAATTCGGTATAATGTAAATTCTACTATACATTATGATAATAATAAACCTAGAATCTATATAAATAAAAAAGAATTAAATAAAATTTTACCTTATATTAAACCTTATTTTGTTAAAAGTTTTTTATATAAACTACATTATTAGGGTGTAAAGCATTAGACTTAGGTAGTGAAGGCCAACTTCACACTGACAATAGCATGTCTAAAAAAGGGATTTGGTATTAGATATTAATACGTGGTCATCCCTGAGCTACGATTTCTATGGTAATATAAGGTGTTAATATTAAGGATTATAACTTGTATTGATTAAGTGGCTGTAATCAATAATAAAAACCGATAAAGTTATAACCCGTATTTGAATATTACCTAAGGAAATATTTATGAATTTTTAATGAGAACTAGGGATTAATCGAAAACTGTAAAGTTAGGGTTAACGGAGTTTTCATAGTAGATAATAAAGGTAAAACGATAAATCTCTAGAGATTTACTGTAATTTAATCGAATGAATCGAAGGAAAACAGCCTTATTATAAAATTAACACTAAATAAGGGGGAGAGCTGTATGCAGGGAAACTTGCACGTACAGTTCGGGAAACGCTTTTTAATTAACTGTTTAAACAGGAGTTAATCTGCTATTTCACAATGGTAACTGCCGGTGTATATTTATTAATGAGAGCTTCACCAATATTTGAATATTCAGATACTGTATTAGCTATAATAACTTTAGTTGGTTGTACAACAGCATTATTTGCAGCATCAATAGCATTAATGTTAAATGATATAAAAAAAGTAATAGCATATTCAACAATGAGCCAACTTGGATATACTTTCTTAGCTTGTGGTATTAGTGGTTATGATATTGCTATATTTCATATTGTAAATCACGGTTTCTTCGTTCGACAGTTATACTATGATAATTTGGGATTGGGTTCAGATCCCGAGAATAAACTTTATAATAATATTTCGACGCAGATATTGTTAAAGATAAAGTATTATTTGAGATGGGAAAGATTAATGAAAATGAACTTTTGTAAAAACTGCAATAACGTGATAATAAAATTCTATATAAATGTTAAATTCATTCAGGAGATAATGAATTATGGACCAAAATCATATTATGATTTTCATTTTTATAAATATAGATGCAGAATTGAAAGAATCTTAACCTCATTCGATAATTGTATAAATTATTGTAAAATCATTATTATAGGTAAAATTGGTAAGCCGGTAAAATATAATAGAAAAAAAATAATATCTGAAAAAAATAAAATAAACAATAAAAAATTTTTGGAGGAATTCAAAAAAGATTGTCAAAATATTTTTAAATTATATAAATCTAAAATAGAAATATATAAAGATATAAATATTTTTATTTTTAAATGGATTAAAATTTTAGGTAAATCCAATAAAACTATACGTTTTATTAGAAATTATATACATAATAGAATATGGATTTGGACTAGAAAAAAACATAAAAGTGTAGGAAAAACCAAAATATATAATATGTATTTCAGTGATAATAAATTAAAATCTATTATAGAACATAATTTATCCAAACTGGATAACTGTTCAGATAATAATAAATTAATACATGAAAGATGTATATTAAAATTTGAAAATATTGATAAGAATCTTAGTTTAATAAAATCCGTATTAAATAATAATTATAGCGGTATTTATATATTTTGGTTTTTAAATGATCCTACTTATATTTACCTAGGATCTAGTAAAAATATAAAAAAAAGATTTTTAACACATTGTAGACTAAATATTCAAACTACTAATATAAAATTAATTAATAGTGTAAATAAATATAGTTGGAATAGTTTTGGTTTTGGTATATTAGAATTTACAGAATTAAATAAGATAATAGAAAGAGAACAATATTGGTTAGATTATATTTTTAATTGTTTAGAATATAAAAATAATACTTTTAATATATCTAAACAAGCTAAGATTATAAATTATGAAAATTTATCTAACAATCCCAGAACAATGAAGATTGTTCTGGTTTATGATAAAAATAAAAATCTTATTAAAGAAGTACCTAGTTTAATTAATACTTCTTTATTATATAATATATCCTCTAAAACATTAAAAAAATATATTAATGAAAATATCTTATTTAAAAATAAATATTATTTTAAATATAAAAATAATATTTTTAATAATTTTTTTAATAAATCATCTTCTAAATCTATTTTGGTTTATGATAAAAATAAAAATCTTATTTATGAATTTCCTACTATTACACAAGTAATTAATAAACTAAATATTCATCATAAATTTATTTTAAAACATATTAGAAATAATACGTTATATAATAATTTATATTATTTTAAATATAAAAACGATTATAATAATATTTGGATTGAAAATAAAATAAATCCTAAATATAAATTAGTTATATTATTGAATAAAGATAAAAAAATTTTAAATAAATATAATAGTATTTCTGATATGTCTAAAAATTTAAATATCTCTAGAAGCACTATATATAAATTTATAATAAATAAAAATTTATATAATAATTTATATTATTTCAAATTAGCTGATACTGTTTAAATTTATTTTTATTATTTTTTTTTTTTAATTATTTTGTATCTATTTATTTCTACTATTTTAGTCATTATTTATGACATAATTTTCATAAATTATATAGTCCCGGTATAGGATTTCTACCAAGCAAAAGCCTGTATGTAATGTACAGGATAGGTTATTATTAACCAAGTCGTGAGACTGCTGAATTAGATATAGTTCTTATAATATAATATTAGAAAAAAGAACAGTAAGTCCGTAAGGACTGGTTATTTGTTCTCTAATTTAATTATAAGGATTGAGCCGTATGCTATGAAAGTAGCACGTACGGTTCTGATGAGGGGAAAACTAGAAATAGTCTACCTATTCAAACAAAGCTTTATTATTCATGTCAGCTGGTATATATACTGTGCTAGCTTAAAATCCAGCTATAATCTGGGAACTGTGGATACATAAATAATATATATCCACACAATCAGTAGGAAACCTTATAAATGAATTAGGGGGGATCCTCAGAGGCCACACGCTGGAGATTATATATTATCAATTTTTTAACTTGATTCCTTTAAATAAAAATTATCATTCAATTAATAATCTAAATTTATATGTTAATCATAAATTTGCTTCTTATTTAGCAGAATTAATTGAAGGAGATAGCACCATCTATATATCTAAAAATTATAAAGATAAAAAAAAAAAATAAAATAATATCTCCTACTATTACAATTGCTTTAAATTCTAAACATTTACCATTAATATTAAAGGTTAAAAAATATTAGAAATAGGAGATATAACTAAAATTAAAGGTAAAAAATGCTTATCAATATAGAATTTAAAATTTTATAAATTTAAATAAGATAGTAAATTTAGTTAATGGTTATATGAGAATTCCTAAAATAAATAAACTTTATGAATTAATAGATTATCTTAATAACAAAGGTTATAATAATAATAAATTACCTTTAGATATTTCACCTTTAGATTCTAATCCATGATTAGCTGGTTTTATAGATAGTATTGGTCATTTTTCAGTAAGATTATCTATAGATAAACAAAGTAATACATTAAAAAGAATAGCTTGTAGTTTAAAATTAGTACAAAAACAAAAAGATTTAAGTGGAGAATATAATATTATGTCTCAAATTAGTAAATTCTTACTGTGCAGAGTGACCGAAACTAAAATATTATCTAAAAATTCTCAATATAAAATAAGAACAACAAATTTAGAAGCAAATTTTATTTTAGAAAATTATTTAAAAACTATTTTCTACCAAACAGCTAGACTATTTAGATTGATATAAAGTATTAGAAATAATAAAAAATAAACAACAAAAAAAATTATTTAAAGATATCTATTTAATAAAAAATGGTATGAATGATAAAACAACTTTTTTTAATTGGAATCATTTACAAAAATTTTCTAATTTATATAATTAAGATATGGTCCTATACGTTATGTAAATAACGACCTACCACAAAATATTTTGTAAGATAAATATCATAGCTCTATGAAGTGGTAGATAAATTTTTATTTTTGGCAGTTTTACATGCATTAAATGATGAACAAAACACTAATAAAATGGGTGGTTTAATAAATATGTTACCATTTACATATACAGTTATGTTAATAGGTTCATTAAGTTTAATGGCATTACCATTTTTAACAGGTTTTTATTCTAAAGATATGATATTAGAATTTAGTTATGGTCAATATTTATTAGGAGGTTCTATAGGTTATTGAATAGGTACTACTACAGCATTTTTAACTAGTGTATATTCAATAAAAATTTTAATATTAACTTTTATGGGTAGACCGAATGGTCCTATATCAAATTATAAATCTTCTCATGAACCTAATTTTATTATGACAATACCTTTAATTTTATTAGCTATATTAAGTATATTTTTTGGTTATATATTAAAAGATTTATTTATAGGTTTAGGTTCAGATTTTTGATTAAATAGTATTTTTATACATCCTAATCATTTTAAAATATCTGATATAGAATTTTCTTTACCTTTAATATTTAAACTTTTACCTCTTATATGTAGTTTATTTGGTGGATTTACTGCTTATTTATTATATTATTTTTTTCCTGCTTTTACTTCTGAAATGTCTATTAAATATTTTAAAAATTTAATTTGTCTTTTAGCTTCTGCTTATTGATTAGATTGAATTTATAATAAATTCTTTATTTATACTGCTTTTAATATAGCTCATAGATCTAATAAATTATTAGATCGTGGTATTATAGAAATTATAGGACCATTTGGTCTTACTAATTTATTCTCTTTTAAAAGTTCTAATTTAGCTTCTTATGATTCTGGTATTATTCCTGATTATTCTGGTTATATATTAACTGGTGTTATCGGTTTATTATTTTTAATTTTACTTCCTTTTAATTTTAAATTTATTTTACTTTTCTTACTTTCTATTTTTTTTATTTAATTTACCCTTTATTCTAATTCTCTTTACTATTATAGTTAATAATTTTATATTTAACCATTTATAGGGTAAGAGTAATTTTTTATTCCTACTCCTATTATAAATTTTATTTTCGTTACACGATTATCTATCTTTTTATAACTTGCTCTCTAATGTCTATATAAATATTTTATATGCTCCTAGAATAGATAAAGCTTATCTATTTAGTATGTCATTTAGTTAGTTATTAATGTATTATGCCTTGTTTAGAAAATTGTCTAATTGTCTATACATTATAAAGTTTCAAGCTATGTTTAATATAAAAAAAATGTAAAATTTTAAAAGTTTTAAAATACATAAAATTTATTTTAATTTTAAATTATGTGATTTGAATATTATATGTGTGTTTTATATAAAAAGTAATAAAAAAAAAATTTTTTTCTTAATAAAAAATAAAAAAGGGAATGTAATATATTCAATTAGTTGTTTACTTAATAACATAAAAATAAAATTATATCAAATATAGTATATGTATATAAAAAATAAAAATGAATTTATAGTAAATTCTATATATTCACATGATAATATAAATGTTATTTTAAAATTTTATTTTATTTCTATGATAGGTTGGTTATATATAAAAAAAAATCTAATATGAATAATATTATTAATGAAAATATTTTTTCTCTTTCAAGATTTAGAATGATGAAAAATTGTAAAAGTATTATCTGAAAAAGATATATATCTATCTGATAGTCATTTTACTAAATGCCATATATAAAATTCTTGTCAAAAAAAAACAAATTATGTAATATATTGAATAGAATTAGGTAAAAATTTATCCTTATTAAAATTTATCATTCAAATGATAGTTTATTTACTATAAAAAATATAATTAATAACAATAAATTATTATATAAAAAAAAATATGGAACAAATAATATTACCTATAAAAATAGGTTGGCTAAAAAGGCTAAAATTTATTTTAGTACTAAAAAGAATAATCATTTGAAGAAAATAAATATTTTAACTAAAGAAAGAATGCATGGTTAATAAATTGAATTGAAACAATATGAAATAGATTTTTTAAAAAATATGAAATAATTTCTAATCATAAAAATATATCTAAAAATGATATAAAAAGTGATCAAATATTAAATAAGGATAAAATATATCTAAAAATGATATTTAAAAATGATCTTATTTATAATGATAAAAATATTAGTATTTATAGTTCTTTTTAAGAATATTTTGATTTAAATTCTTTATTTGATTTATTAAATAATTTCTCAATTGATCAAACATATGGATAATTTGTTTTTTTTTTATAATATTCGTATGATTTTTAAAATTTTGATAATTTAATTAGAATATAAAATATTTTTTTATATAGTTCTACTTTTAATATATATTTTTTTATTATTAATTTTTATTTTAATTTAGGATTTAGTTTTAAAATATCATTATTTTTATTTGGTAATATATAATTAATAAATATATTGTAAAAAAAAAATTAGAAAATATTAGGATATCTAAAAGAGTTTTATGTTAAATAAAAATATTATTTTTATTTACATTTATAGTAATTCTAATTTCATAAATAATTATGATTAATAAATTATTTCTTATCTTTTAATATAATAATTATAATTAGATTTTTAAAACTAATTTATATTTAAATAATTATAATAATTCTACTATTTAATTACTTGAAATTCTTAAATATAACTCATTTGACCAAAATATCCTTACATCTTCATATATTCTTAATTAAGAATATATATTTATTTCTTTTTAATTAAATAATAGTATTGATTTATTCCTTTATTCATATATAATTTTATAATTTTAATTCTAATAAAATAAAAATCTTATATTGATATTTATTTATTATCTCAATCCTTATAAATTATAATCTTATTTTTTTTTTTCTGAATTATAATTTTCAAACATTTTTATTTAAAATTATTTATATATTATATATTAAATGTTATATATATTATTTGTTCTTTTTTTTTTATTAATTTTATTAGCTTATATTTATAATAATAAAAATATTATATAATATAACTTTACTGAATTATAAAATAAAGTTTTTATTATATAAATATTTATTTTATAAGTTTATTTTTACAATTAAAAATATTCCTACTTATAATAAATAATTTATAACATATAAATATTATTTAATAATATATTAGAAATTAAATTAACTTAAATTAAAATATTATAATTAATTTTTTTTATTTTTAGGTGCTTCTAATGATAAATATTTTTTAGAACAAAAAATATTAAGTATTGCTAATATATATTTGTAAAAAAATTATACTTCACTTTATTTTTTTATTGGAATAATTATATTGTCAGCTTGTATATTTTTATTATAAATCTATTGAACTTACCAAAGCTTTATTAGAATTTAGTCATGATACAATAATTATTAATGAATACCATGATAATAATATAACATTATCTAGAGAAGAATATTATATTGATTATAATCAAAAAAAAAAAGTAAAATTCCTAATGATGATAAGATATTTATATTAAAAATAGAGAAATAATTGAAAATAAAAGAAATGATAAAAAAAAATCATTTTGATTCTATAAATTGAATAAAAATTTATGATACAAATAATTTTGGTTTAGATAAACAATCATATAATAGAATTCAATGAGTAAATAATAATGAAGAAAATAATTTAAATATGAAAGACAAATTTATTGTGAGAAGTAAAAATACATTATTATTTATAGCTTTCTGTTTTAAATATATAAAATATAATAAAATTCTAATAATTTTATTACACATTTATCAATAAAATAATAGGCTATATATAATGGAATACAGTATTTATTCTTTTTAATTAAAAATTATAATTTAATTAAATCTGTAAATATATAAAGTTCATCATATAATAAAGCTCCTAATGATATTTATTCTAATTATTAAAAATATATACGAAATAGAATAAATAACTTATCTGAAAAAGATAAAATTAAATAGAAAAATTATTAAAAGAAATATAATGACAATATCTTATAATGTATCAGTATCAGGTATATATGATCCATTTTGATAAAATTAATATAGATAAAAAAATTTATTATATTCTAAAAATTGAATTTGATAGATATAATAAAATGTTAACAAAAGATAATATTTTAAAATTATTTAATATTATTCATAAAATATTATTTGATGTTCATCCTGAATTAAAAATTTAAGTAGATTATTTTAATGAAATAATAAATGTGTTAAGTAAATTAAAATTACCTATAGTTATAAAAACACCATATGATAATTAAACAAAAATATAATTAATTTAAATCTTCTAGAATAAGAAATAATTTATATAAAGATAGTTATTATACTATAAAAATACCCAATGGTAATATAGATTATAAAAAATAATTATTAGGTTTTATACCTAATTTAATTCATAGCCTTGATGCAAGTTTATTACATCAAATATGTAATAGCTTTTATTATTAAATCTTTATTTATATAATACATAATTGTATTACAACTACCGTTTAAAAAATAAATATTAAAAATGAAAAAAAAATGATTTTAATAATGATTATATTGATAGTTTACATAATTCATTTATTGATGAAATTAATAAAGTTTATAAATATAAAATTATTATTAATGAAAATATCATTATAACTTTATCTGAAAAATCATTAATATATAAAATCAAAAATCTTAATAAGAAATAGCAAACTCTAAATATTTAATAAATTAAATAATTACTATATCGTTAATAAATTTTTATCATATAGATATTATATAAATCGTTATAGAAATACTAATATATATTTACAATTTTATATTAATTTTTTTTTTTTTTTTGATTTGTATATTATTCACCAGTTTGAATTTATTGTCAATTTATATTATTAAATAATTTAACATTTATTTATGATTGATTATTAATAGGTAAGTCTAATGGTATATCTTCATAATCATTAATAATTATATATTTTTTGTATATTATTATCAATTATAATTTTTACTTTATTTATAATTATATCATTTTTAATTTGTCTATTTTGTATATTTTATCAATATTATTATAATTTTTACTTTGATTTTAATTATCATAATATTCAATTTTAATATATTATATTTATAATTTATTATAATATTCAGTTTCAACAGATTGTATTTGTAAATCATTTATTTTATTAAAATTGTTATATTTTTATTTTTACTTAAAATTGTTTCAATATCTAGAGATATATAACTATGATTTTTATTAATAAAATTAATATTTCTATAATTCTCTCTGTATTCATAAAAATTATTGTATTATTAAAAAACATAAAATAAACTGTTAATAACATAAATATTTATAATTGCATAAAATAATATCTTAATCATATTCATTATTTAAATATGAATTATCATCATCATAATTATCATCATCATTCATTTATAATATTAATAATAATTAAAATAATAAACAATTTATCATTAATATTATAAATATAATTTATAAATAATTTTTTTATTTTAATATAAAGTCCATTCATTATCTTAGTTTCTATTATATAATTTATTATTTCATAATTAAATAAAGATAATAAATTATTAATGAATATTTTTAAATCGTCAAAAAATAATCATATAAAAATTAAATTATAAATATTATTATGTTTTAAATTTTATATGATTTAATAAGTAATTATAATGTTTTTTGATAAACCTTAATATTTATAATTTATTATTAATTTTAACTTGATCTGAGTAAAATTTTTTTTGTTTCATCACATTTTTGATAATAAATAATATTTGAAATAGATATAAATAATTTATTATCAAAAAATTAGAAGGTACTTCTAATCATAAATAAATTTTAGATGGTGGTAATAATTTTATTGAAGAGTTTTTTGTTTTATTATTTTATCTGTTCTATTTTTATTTATTTATTTTTATATTACTAATATTATTTCTTTATTCATAAGGTATTCTTATTCGTAAATATAATATTTAAAAATTATAATATTATTGGTAAAAAAAAAATTACCACTATATATTAACTTCTGATAATTGTTCTAAATATGATATATAAATATTTAAAAGTGAATCTTTACTTATAAATGAAAATAATGAGTTAATTATTTTCATTTTCATTTTATTTCTAATATCAATATAGTAATTAAATAACCAATATTTTTTTACTAATATTGCTATATTGATAAATTTTAAAAATTGCATAATAAAATTAGATATACTTATATTTTAAGGATAAAATATATTAGTTATATAATCTAAGAATAATAGATTATAATAAATATTAAAACCAGGTTTAATTGTATCAACATAAATAAAATTAAAAAATAAAATTAAATCTGTAGTATTTTTTTATTTTACTTAAGATTGTTTATAAAAAAATAAAAGGCAATAAATATTTAGATTGAGAATAAATATTTATTGGTTTAGTATCAATAAAAATATTATAATAAATAGATATACGTTTATAGTATTTAAACATAAAATATTAGTTAAATATTTTATGTTTATAGTATTTAAACATAAAATATTAGTTAAATATTTTATTTATTATTTGCATAGCTGTTTTATCTTTATACATTGTTGATGTTTATAAAGATATATTTATTTTATTATTTATATATGTATCTCAAAAAATATTATATAAATCATCAGTTATATAATTATTATTAAAATCAGATAATTTGGTTATAATTTAACCTGATTAACTCTTTTATACTATATACTTTATCTTATATAAAAATTACCTTTTTTTATATAATACTGTTTATCATTATAAATACTATATAAATCATTACAGAAAACATTTTTCATTTCACCTATTTTACTTCCTATATATTATTTAGATAAACTTTTATCTATAATAGAGTCAGTATCACTATAATAGACATTTATACTAGATAATTTTTTATATTTATCAATTTCAATTCTAGTATATGATGTAATGTTAGATATTTTATTATCTAACATTTTATATATCCTTTTCATTTAATTTTTCAAATAATATTTTATTAAAAATATTTGTATTTAATGTCATATTATAAGTATACAATGTAGTATTTTCATTTAATTGACTAGCAATAATATTACTTAATTTTTCCTTAATTATTTTTCTTTCTTCATCTCTATTTACAATAATATAATTTTTAAATAAAATTTTTATACCTAATCTGCCATATAAAGTATTTAAGAATAATTTACCAATAGTTTTAATACCTAAATCATCAGATGATTTAAATTTATATCTCTTGCATAATTTTTATAAATTATATTGCTCTTATTAAAGTAATTTTCTATCCTAATATTTAGATATATTTTAATTGTTCACTAAAATAAAAGCCTTTAAATTTTCCAGTTGGGAATATAAATATTTTTATTTATTATCAATTTCCACTTTAAAAGGTAAAACAGGTATATTTATATTTTAAGCAGATTAAATTTAAATAGAAGCAAATCCAAATAAATTATTAAATCCATTTTTATATCATATGGATGACTTTTACCAATAAACATATCTTTAAGCATGACAAATAGATATAGACAATTTATATCATAATAATATAATTTATTACCATATGGTTTATAAACTGATACACATCCACCATAATAATAATTATTTATAAAATCAAATGTTCTATTTGAAAATAATTCAATTATCATGTTAAAAATATTTAGAACTAGATATTTACATAGTAGCTTGTAGTAATATTAAACATAATATTATATCAATATTTACATTATATACTATTAATTTATAAAATCTTTCAATAACAAAATATAATCCTTCAATATCTATTCTATTATATGGAATGGCATAATGTTTAAAATTTTAATAGATAATATTTTCCTTTACCCAATTTGGTTTAAGACCAATATAATAAAGTTTAGATTTTAATCATAATTGAGTATCAAAATTTAATTTATTTTTATTTCCATCAATATCAATATTAAATAATTTGTTTTTATTTATTTTTAAATAAAGGCATAAATTTATAACTATCTTTAAATTCGAAATTTTAATTATAAAATTCGAAACTAAATAATATTATAGCATCATTACCATTTTTAATATAATTTATTTTTGTTATGTTATAACTTAAAATTGGTTAAATTATTAAAATTAAATCAAAGTCACCACCATTATGTCCAGACATTTTTATATTTTTCATTTTATATTAATTGTTATTTTACAAGTAATTTATAAAACCATTAATATATTATTCACCATAATATTTATAATCTTAAATAACACTATAAATACCTATTAAATAAGGAATAAGTTCAGAATTATAATTTTTAAATATTTCTATCATAAATTATGAAAACATATTAAAAATCTAAACATTTTATTCATTTTTGATTATATATTTTTCTAAAATTATTTTATTTTATTTTTAATCTGCTATTTCTAGATTTTTATTTATTATTATAACCATTTTGATTATATAATACACTTAAAATATAATTTATTTATCCTTTTTATTAAAAATACAAGATGAATAGTAATTTCTATATATGATTATAAAAAACATAATAGTTCCATTCACCTTATATAGTAAGATAAAGTTTATTTTATTACTTAAAATTTTAATTATTTTCTATAATGGACAAAGAAAATAATTAAACTGACTATATGTTATATATCATATGAAAAATTTAATTAAATATTATTATAAAAGTAATATAATAATTAATAATTAATATATTTTATCCTTATAATCATTTTTAAAATAAAAGATTTGTTTTCTATTTTAATATTATTAGTATATCTTTTAAAGAAAAGTAACCTTATAAAGATTTAATAGTTTATATATAAAAGATTAATAATATATTTATATAGTAAATCTATAAGTATCTATTAATAAAATAATATTTTATTATATTAAAATTTATATATATTTATATAGTAAATCTATAAGTATCTATTTAAATAAAATAAAATATTTATATATAATAAATCTATAAATATCTAGAATAAAAAATAATTAAACAAATAAAATTTATTATAAAAATTTTTATAAAATATAACGGTTTCAATAAAAAAAAAAATAAAAGAGTAAATAAAATTTATCCTTTTAATAAATTATATTTAAATATGTATAAATATTATATAATTATATATTATAGTTATACATTATAGTACATTATTAGAATTATTTTTTATACAATTTTATTAATAAAGAATAATTATTAAAAAGTAAGAGAAAGTAGTATCTATTAATAAAATAATATTATTTTTATAATTAGTTATAATTATAAAAATAAATGTTATATAC
>JANBQW010000057.1:0-23891 GCA_027577515.1 Coemansia sp. RSA 678
TAAACCATGTCAAACCACGCGCTGTTTAGCGTAGAGCTCAGATATACGTCGGGAAATGGACACTGGGGTGCGGCGGCCGTGTAATACTTCTTGCTTGGGTCGGATGCATAGTGTGAGCGTAGCTGTTTAATAAATGCCGGATATCCAGCGCTACTGCCACCCTCAATGTCCAAGTCAACTCCATCCAGCACCGCATCATCAAAGGGGCGTTTGTCTGAATTGCCCTTGAAAAACATATTCCAAACTGTGTCGGCAAATGCAATGGCATCCGAGTCGCCAGAGAATCCATAAGCACCAGACGCACCGCCCATGCTGAGAATGACCGCCTTGCCCTTTGACTGGCAGTACTCTATATCTTTTGCCATATTTGGGCAGTGCAGCAGCGTACTTCCCTCAAACGTTGTCTCGCAGGCATTGGCAAAGTTGAGGAGAATGTTGGGAAACCCATTCATAAAAGAAAGTATAA
Source organism: Coemansia sp. RSA 678 (assembly GCA_027577515.1). Lineage (NCBI taxonomy): Eukaryota > Fungi > Kickxellomycota > Kickxellomycetes > Kickxellales > Kickxellaceae > Coemansia > Coemansia sp. RSA 678. Next base: position 467 of record JANBQW010000057.1, read on the forward strand.
TGACATCCTCGGTAGCGTCTTTGCAGTACTCGCCTAGAGACTTTTGGTTTCGGGCAGAGTTTTGTCCATAGTACGAGACATAATTGGAGTTACAATTTGGAGTAAATGCCACCGTGTGGAAGGAAAATAGCGCAAGTACGCCATATAGAACAGATAAATAATTTAGCAGCATTGTATTAAAAGAATTACGTTGAATACTCTTCAAAAGACAGCATGCACATTTAGCTCTTTTAAAACGCATGATTTTGAACTTTTAACAAGTTCAGCATATACTAATATTTTATAAGCGAGAATGCACTGGAGGCTGACCAATGGACCACATGCAATAAAGAAAAGGTGGCTGGTATTTGCATGTGTAATCAATCGCAAGCCTCGCGTAACACACTCCCGAGCTCGTGCGCAGAAAAGCGTGCCACAAATAAGCAATGTAGTATAGTAATTAAAGCAAATGCGTGGAGACTGTCTGAATACACGCACAATGGATTAAAACGTGCCACTGCGGGGATATTATTTCTATGTAATCCTGTGACTTTGATAGAAATTTTTAGCAGCTGTATTTTTATGTAAAGCGACAACTGATATATTTTATAGTTCTACTAGTGTTATCCTAAAATATAACCAAGAAATAATGACGCGCATTCGTAATAATGCCAGTCCAAGCCAGTCAGGGAACTGGAAACATTAACATTGACGTTATTATTGGCTTCCAGGAAACAGGTTTATGCCACCTTTTTATTGAAAAACCGGCGGTTTCCGCAGCCATTTTCAGGATATATAATCCGAGACCATTTCTTTGACATACCTGATGGTTTCTTTACTTCAACTTATCTTTTGTTTGCCGTTTGTTTGCAATGTCTACCTGTGTTATTTTCGTACCCGAGTACGTCAACGCTGACAAAATTGACAAGTGTTTTGGAGACCAACGCGCAATTTTTATCACGACGGATTGTGCGACATTCGATGCCCAAGCTCAGCATGAGAACTATAAACAGTTTATTTTGCTTGACACAGATTACTTTACTGTGTATATCCAAGACAGCGAACCGTTCAAATGCAATTACCAGATTCGCAACCATATAATGCCCCAGCTACGGCCTGGGGGCTCTCCACAAGATTTGCAATATTTACTTGTGGAAAACAATGGCGTTTGGGCGCCAAATGTCCCGCCTATTCACTTTTTTGTCAGCCAAGACGCTGACTGTGTGGAATCTGACTGGCTATTTCGAAACACAATTTTTGAATATACCGAGAACCCCGATTTTACCGCGTTTTCCAACACCGTTCAGAACAAACCGTATTGCCAGCAAAAGTACTTTATTGTTAACCAGGGCACAGCCTACAAGTTAGTTGATGTTGCCAATGTCAATGTAACGCTAGAGTACACTGCGGACCGAAAACACATTGTTCAAAATACACTTTTGGACGGGACAAAAACAGTCCAAATGTTAGTTGACGAGGAAACTCGTATTGCAGCATTCAGGCCCAATCCAACTCGCAAACCTGGGTTTAAACTACGCGATGCTAGTGACAAGGAAATATTAGATGGTGAGCCGTTTATGCTACAGATTCTTACCGGCAGAGAGAAAGTCGACAGTTTTATACCCGATGATTTACCCGAGGAAGAGAAGCAGTTTTATGGCAAAGATTGGATTAATACGGAATTTGTACCTGAGCTTGGTGGAAGCATGGACTATGGTTCAAAGTTTTATTCAGAGACCATTGACGGCATTGTATACTTGAAAGATGACACTGGATATCTTCACGCCATGGCAGTGATAAACGATGGCTGCGTATCTATTGATTCAGAGCTTCCGCGCAAAGAAAATCGTGTTCAAATTCACTATACTGACGATGGGGATATTCTTTTGTCAGCATGGGGTGGTCGCACGTATGTAGTGTGTGGGTGAAGGCTGCGTGTGGAATTATAACCCTTGACCTTTGTGAACATGGTGTTCGCGAAAACTATTCAATGAAGCTGCGCATAGTTAGAGTCGAGTAGCTCTTTGTTTACATTTTAATAAACCAGATTTATTTCCATAAATTGCTTATTTTTCTATTTGTGAAACTGGCAATCAACGATTTGCTCGATTTTCGACATCAAAGCCCGTTTTTGGTGGATTCAGAAACATTTTTGGTAATTTCCGCAGCCATTTAGGGCTATAAAAGCCATACCATTTTCGGCAATGAGCGCAATTCTCTTTATTTTTCTCCAAAATGTCTTGTTTTGTAACTAATATCCCGACTCCAACTTCCAATCGAGTGGCGTTTGTGCCCGATTATGTCAACATGGATGCACTTGACAAGTGTCTTCAAGACAACCGCGTGACGTTTATTCCAATAAGCACAGCGACATTTGATGCACAAGTTGAACATAAAACGTACCCGCGGTTTCTGCTACTAGGAAAGGACTATTTTGTCGCACATATTGATGGCGAGGCACCAGTCAAGTGCAACTATGAGGCACGCAATAAAGTTATGAGCGAGTTTTGGCTTGGACGTATTCAACGCGTGACCAGTGACTTGAAGCAAGTAAACGGGCTGTGGGTGTCGTGGAGACCGCTTGTTCATTACTTTGTGTATGAAGGCGCGGATAGTTTGCAATCCGAGTGCATGACATTGCACAACACGGTTTTTGAGTACGCCAATACGGATGATTTTGGCGCGCTGGCTGAGATAGTCAAGCGCAAGCCGCATTGTGAACAAAAATATTTTGGAGTCAACAATGGCCAAACTTACACATTGGTCAATACTGATAATATTGAACAAAAGTATGAGTTTTCTAGGCTGAACCTGCGCACACTGGGCTTCAAACTGTGGAAGGAAGAAACTACCGTGCAGTCGCTTATTGATGAGGAAGCTCAGTTGGCGGTATTCCGGCCTAATCCGAGTTGTCGGCCTGGATTTAAGCTACGTGATGGTGATGGACGAGAGATTGTGGACGGTGAGCCATTTATGCTGCACATTGTTAATTATGAATATGATCCAGAAAGTGAGATGGATGACGAATACGATGATATTCCTGAATACGAGCGGCAGTTTTACGGCAAAGAGTGGATTGAGGCAATGTCATCCGCAGACCAACGTCCATGTTTTGTCAATGGAGCTTTGCATAACGGAACACGGTTTCATGCAGAAACTATTGACGGGATTATGTATATAAAGAATGAGAACCGTTACTTGAACACGCACCTTGATCCCATGGATGACTATCTATATAGCGATGTGGGCGTTCCAGCCAAGGATAATCGCATTCAGATACATTATGCCGAGGACGGCAATATACTCTTGTCTGCGTGGGGCGGTCGCACATATGCCAACTACGAGTGGATGGGCGATGATGGTGGGATGATAACTTTTGGACTGGAAGAAATTTACTTGGGCCAATCTAATCCATTAAAGCTACGCATAGTTAGACTTGAAAAACAGAGCTAGTTTTCAAATTAAATAACATTGCTTGCGCTAACGTGTACTACATATCAGAATATGCCAACGCAAAGATGGTTCACAGCTCGATTGCGCAATTTTCTGATTGAGCCGTGAACCGAAAGACAACACCACGTGGCTTCCAAAAATCTAGAGTAAACATGGGTTTGCTCTCCACCTTTTCTCCAGTTCCCTCTCAGCCCTCTAAACCAACAGGGCTCTATTTATCACCTTTGCCTTTGCTTTATTATCTGCATTGTATCAACAGCATCTTTTCTTTATTCAATATCTGACGGCACCAAATTTTAACGCAGACCACCAAATCTACACTACAGCTAAAAACATGGACGACGAGGGCCCAGCGTTTGTATCGTTTAGCGGGCTGCCAGACGAGAACGTGGACGACTTTGTCAGCAACGTCGAGTCGTTGCGCAAGCACTTTAAATGGTCAAACCAAGTGACGTTTTGTTATGCACGTACGATGCTCAAGGGAGCAGCCCGGCGGGCGGTGCAAGGCCGAGGCGAAACACGAGCCGACGAGGCAGCAGATCCCAGCTCGTGGAGCAACTTGCGGGCATCGCTTGTGTTTGAGTTTTCAGAGCAGTACGCAAACGACCGCGCGATGGCGCAGGTAGTAACAGCTCGACAAGAAGCAGGCGAAAGTAGTGGCGAGTACGCGCGGCGGTTCGTGGATCTCGTGGCGGTGCTTGTAGAATCGCATCCCCTGGACTCGCGTGTGCTGGCCATGCTGTTTGCCGCAGGACTAAGGAGCGAAAAGACGCGGTGGGAGTTGCTGCTGCGTCGCTTCAACTCGATTGACCGGGCTGTGGGGTTTGTGGCGCCTGATTTGTTTTACCGCGCAGCCAAGCTTACTGCGTTACTGTCGCCGCCCGTAGATGCCGCCGGGCTGTCTCCAGCTAGCGAGGCGTCTGGCTCGTTTACCATGACCGGCTCGATCGCCACGCCTAGCTCGCTTGCAGCGCCTGACTCGATCGCCACTCCCAGCTCGTTTGCAGCACCTGACTCGATCGCCACACATGGCTCGTTTGCCGACGACGGGCTGGATCTGTCCAGTCTACGTCTTACCGACTGCGCTCGTAGCTCGACAGCCAATGGCGCGTCGTTTGCGTTGGACGACAGCGGCAGTAGCGGCGATGATTCGCAGCCGTGGCCGACACCTACTGGCTACGGTATGGCTGATACTAGCGGATACTGGACGCCGCCTCGACTTCCAGATGCGCAGCAGCGGCGACTGCACCGCCAGAGCATGGCACATGGCTCGGCTCACACTTTGGCTGGCACGCCAAACCCCCGCATGTACTCGACAATGCCGCGGGGTGGCTCGGTTGCGCTGGCGCGGCAGATTGACGACGACGGGCATTCTCTGACGGCGAGCGAGACCGATGAGCCGCGGTCTGCATCTGAGCTTAATAGTTTGGCAGATCAGCTCGAAAGTCTGTCGTCGATGCTGCGTACGCAGTCGGATGCGCGGCGGCGGCGGCCTCGCTTGTGCTACCGCTGCCGCCAAAAAGGCCACATTGCTGCTGACTGCCATCTGCCGCCCGAGCAGGCTGCAGGTCAGGCAACGCGCGACGTCGTGGGTACAGTGCCCCGTGCGAGCACAGTGTCGTGGCGTGCAGCGGGTCTCGGGGCCATAGCACACTCGCGCACAAACTCTGGCGGCCGCCCTGCCACGCCGTCGCGCAGATACACGCAGTCATGGGGCCGGAGCAACCCGCACTTTGGATAGCTTCCCACCATTATTTATTATTCAAAGAAAATATGCTCTATCGCTACCGGCTTGATGTTGCGCATAAAATATACGCCACGCTGTCCAAATGCAGCTTTTTGCAACTATTGTAGACAGCCCAAGGGTTAGCGCCTTCAACTTACAGTGCATGTTGGTACAAAAGTTCCCTTACAAATTAAGCAAGGCAGTTGGCGACATCAACCGTAGTTGTTTGTTATCAAACCTGGGTCATGTCCGCCTTGGCAATGTTTGCTTGTTTGAGGGCGGAATTGGAGTGCTACTACAATCATCTGAGAACGTGTATGGGCAGCTGTGCCAGACATATTTAATAAGGCGTAAACGCCCGCCCCTTTTTCAGTACAACCGTTTTTCTTCACCAGTTCTCATCTCAATCAAGTCGGTATTATCATTTTCGCTTGCCATTTTTACTGTTAGCATACTTTTGTATTTTTTAGATTTAGCATTTTTATCTAGCATGCAGATCCAAGACAAAATAGCTGTAGTTACCGGCAGTGCCCGTGGCATTGGCCGCAAGATCGCCGAAACACTGGTAGCCAAGGGTGCCAAAGTCGTCATTACCGATATACTTGAATCAGGGCATTTGGTCGCTCGCGAGCTGAACGACCAAGCAGGCACACGAGTGGCGGTGTTTGAGCAATGCGATGTCAGCGACACGCCAAACATTCAGCGGCTGATCGACCGGGCTATTCGCGAGTTTGGCGCCCTCGACATTATGGTCAACAACGCCGGCGTGGGCGGGACGTTGCCGTGGAATGACCAAGACAGTTTGAGCCTGGCGCGCACAATCGACATCAACCTCAAAGCACCTATTGAGGGAACACGTCTAGCTGTGCGGCACATGGCGTCGAACCGTCGTGCAGGCTGCGTAGTCAACATTGCGTCAATCGCGGCATTCCACGCGGTCGAGTTTACCCCCGTGTACGCGGCTACAAAGGCCGGGCTGGTCAGCTTTACCGCATCGTGTGCCACACTGGCCACAACTGAACCACGCATTCGCGTAAATGCCATTGCCCAGGCATACGTTGACACGAATATTGTGCACGATAACGTCCCTAATGCGGTGAACAAGATTTTGCGTGCTCCCGGGGAGATTCCTATTGAAAATGTTGTAAATGAGGTTGTTCGGTGCATTGAGGACGAGACGTTGGCGGGAAATACTATCAAGATTTTGCCGGGCGCGCCGGGCGTTGTCCACGATGGTCCGACGGCGGCTCCGCTTGGCTTTGTCGATGCGGTCAAGCAACAGCTTGCCACGGCAAAGAAGCCTGATCTGTCTGAACCGACTCCGTCGCAGCCCATTATTGGCAAAGTTCAAGAATAACCATTCTCACGCCCTTTATTTTTATTTATATTTGATCGCCTTTTTGATAAAGCTAGTTGTAAACCCTAAAATCTCTACGGTGAACCGGAATCACTAAGCTCCGAAAAAGTCGGACTCGGGATTTCAGCAATAAAAGCACATGCTTTTTTTGGATTCCTATCCACGTGCTCCTTTTTTTGCAGTGCAAAGTTCCGCTTTAAAAGCAAAGCTCTTTGGTTGTTTTTCTTTTCTCTTATACTTGTAAAGCCACTTTTCATTTATTGATATATTTGACGCTGGAATTATGCAGATCTCGGGCAAAGTAGCAGTGATTACGGGCGGAGCGCGTGGGTTTGGCAAGCGACTGGCCGAGATGATTGTTGCTCGAGGCGGCAAAGTAGTTTTGGGCGACATTTTGGACGAAGGCGTGCAAACAGCGGATGAGCTCAACAGCGGGCACACGACTCGAGTAGCCGTGTTCCAAAAATGCAACGTGTGCGAGCTTTCCGAACTAAGCGCACTAGTTTCCCGGGCCATTCGTGAGTTTGGCGGCTTGGACATTATGGTCAACAACGCCGGCATCAGCGGCACAGTCCCCTGGCTAGACCCTGACAGCTCATCTCTGTCCCGTACCATCGACATCAACCTGAAAGCGCCCATCGAAGGTACTCGGCTTGCCGTAAAGTACTTTACCGAAACCTCTCGTCCCGGCTGCGTGGTAAACGTCGCATCGATGATGGCGTTTTTCCCTACAGAGTTTGGCCCAGTTTACGGCGCGACCAAAAGCGCGGTGGTTAATTTCACTGCATCGTGTGCTACGTTGGCGCGTATGGATCCGCCAATTCGAGTAAATGCGGTTGCGCCGAATTTTGCAGACACAAATATGGTGCGGGATTCGTTGCCTAAGGACAATAATAGTGTGTTTAAGATGGCGGGAGTGTTGACGGTGGATGAGGTGGTTGAGCAGATGGTGCGGTGCATTGAGGATGAAGAGTTGGCGGGCGATTCTATTAAATTGATGCCGGGGCGAAAGCCGCTTTTGCATAATGGCCGCAAGGCGGTTTCGTCGGGTGTGTTGACTGGTGCAAAGCTGTAGATTTGTTTTAGGATGTCGCTTTGACTATTGTCAACGTCTTGGCGTTATTTGTGCGGCTGAGATTGCTTGAGCGGGGGTCAACATGTATTTTTGTTTACTACACCCTTTCAGTATTTTTCTAATGCTAAACTATTCTGTCACTTTAGCATATAAAAGTCCCTTTGTCGCTTTTCTTTGTAAGATATTTTAATTTGGCTGGTGTAAAAATTGGCAAGTTCAAAATAATTGCAATCGACAGAGCTATTTTACACAAAGGCCAAACCGGTGGTCAGCAGTTTTGACAACTGCATCGACCAAACCTGCATTTTGCTAATTTAAATGTATGTACAGTTCAGGTGTCCATGGCATTGGATCTACGGGAACGCATGAGAGCATGTTTATATCCAACCCCTGCAGATACCCATGTACGCAGCAAATAAATATCCTTTCTCAAGAACCACCAGCACTATTTTCTTTTCTTCCACTATTTCTCAACTTTTACACAAGAATGCGCATTGAAGACAAAGTAGCGGTGATTACAGGCGGAGCGCGAGGGTTTGGCAAGCGACTAGCCGAGCTGATTGTCGATAACGGTGGTAAAGTAGTTTTGGGCGACATTTTAGACGAAGGCGCTTTGGTTGCTCGCGAACTGAACCGCCGAGAGAGCGAAACTGTAGCCGTGTTCCAAAAATGCGACGTATCCAACTTGTCAGACATCGATGCGCTCATCACACGAGCCATCGACGAGTTTGGCATACTCGACATCATGGTCAACAACGCCGGCGTTGTCGGTTCACTCTTGTGGACAGACAACAGCACATCTTACGAACAAGTAATCGACATCAACCTGAAAGCCCCCATCGAAGGTACTCGGCTTGCCGTCAAGTACTTTTTGGAAACCGGAATCCCCGGCTGCGTCGTAAACGTCGCGTCGATGATGGCATTTTACCCAATGGAGTATGGCCCAGTTTATGGCGCGACCAAAAGCGCGTTGGTTAATTTCACTGCATCGTGTGCCACGCTTGCGCAATTAAATCCGCCAATCCGGGTCAATGCGATTGCTCCGAATTTTGCCAACACAAATATGGTTCACAGCCCAATATTGGACTCGGTGCACAAACAGAAGCTGCTCGATGTCGATGAGGTCGTTGTGCAGATGATCCGGTGCATCGAGGACGAGCGGTTGGCTGGCGACACCATCAAGATTATGCAAGGCATGCCGCCCGTGCTGAACAAAGGCCGCAAGGCGGTTGCGTCAGGCGTACTAACGTGTGCCAAACTTTAATCTCTATTTTATTTTGTATTGTTGCGGCGAATTTATTATCGTATGATTAATCTTTTCACACACTGTTGACTTTGAAACTAGCGAGTAGCTGAGACTGCGATTTTTAGATAGCAAAAGCACGTGGTTTGTTTGGAACATGCAATTTCTTCTGGCGGAGAAATATCTCTGACAAAAGGAGAAATTCATGCAACTCAGGCACAAAAATGCGGGGATTTTAGCAATTGATATGAAAACGGCCGCCGCTTCCGGCGTGGAAAGTGCAGACCGGCCCATGTGATCAGTAAATCGCACTGGCAGATGCAAACCGGCGTCGTATAAAGCGCGCTCTCCACAGGCTCTCCATAGGTTGAAGCAGCAAACACCTTTTCTCTTTCAACTCTATACTTTTTAATCAACAGCAGAACCGACAATGGAGAACTCAATTGTAAAGTCCCAGGCGTACGGCAAAGATTGCGTGCGCGTGGTGCGCGTGGTACGTCACCAGGACGGCTGGCAGGAGATCGCCGACTACTGGGTGTGCTGCCTGCTGTCGGGCGAGCAGTTCGAGACGTCGTACACCAAGGGCGACAACAAGCTGGTCGTTGCCACCGATTCGCAAAAGAACACCGTGTACTATTTGGCCAAAACTCTGCCAGCCGAGAAAGTAATGGTGCCCGAGGTGTTTGCTTCGGAGGTTGCGTCGTTTATGGTCAAAAAGTACGCCCACGTCACTACGTGCCACGTGAAGGTCACGACCAAGCCATGGGAGCGCATGAAGTTCGACAACAAGGGACATGCTCATTCGTTTTATCGCGAGGGCAAGGAGACTCGCTGGACTGAGGCGTATGCGACCAAGACTAACCCGCCGTCGGCCGAGCAGTTCACGGTGAAGGTCAACTCGGGCTTCTACGATCTCGAGGTGCTCAAGACCACCAACTCGTCGTTTGTCGATTTCTGGCGTGACGAGCTGACCACACTGCCCGATATGCCTGACCGTTTGCTGTCGACCAAGGTCTTGTGCCAGTGGAAGTTTGTTCCCCAGACCATCGAGGCGTTGCAAGCAATCGACTATAATGCCGCGTACAACGGCGCCAAGCGCAACACTCTCGATGCGTTTGCCAACGATCCTCGTGCATGGGTCCACGCTTCAGTGCAGAGCACGCTGTACATTATGGCTGACCGCATCTTGAACGACTTTGCTGCCGTCGACGACGTGTACTATGCGCTGCCCAACATCCACTACTTCCCGTTCGATCTGTCAAAGTTTGGCCTCAAGAACACCCAGACCGACGCCGAAGTGTACATGCCCATTGCTAACCCCTCGGGCCTTATCACCGCCACCATCTCGCGCCCATCCAAGGGCAAGTTCTAAGTTGATTTTATTTTTAGTTTCAAAGCGCTTTGTGTATCAACAATATGTCAACCTAATTTTGAATCAACTTTGCTAATACAAGCGTGACGCTATTGAATCTTGATTTCGTCATTAATTTTTGGTTGATGTTTTATTTTTGCAACTAACAATGCTCGGCAATGCGGTAGGTGTTGCTAAATACACACTGCTCATGTGCTATATTTGCAGAAATCAAGTGATAATATGGCGGCTTTCCACTATACATATCTCGTATAAAGCAGACTAGCCGTGCTGGTCGCTTTTGTCTAGTCTTCATATGATAACTGTACTGTATATTTCTTCTTGACATGACTTTTAACAGCCCTCGGCATCTTATCAGACTTCTGCGCAAAGCATTTCCAGCCCCACATGCGATACACACGACAAACGGATTAGAATGGAGGTCACGCGTAGAGCTACGGCTTATCAAGGCTAGCGCGTATATCCGGGCATCTCCTGAATGGGTTGCCGTTTGGAAGCAGAATAATGGTCCTCCGGAGCAATGGGCACTCGATATTGCTGAGCAATTCGAACTGACCGAACGTGATGTTGCATATGTACTGGCGGAGCTTGAATATTATGTCGGGTTGCAAACAAAGGCTGCAGCAAACATCACACATTCTTCAGTGGATATGGTGTGGACAGCTGCCGAATCTTTTGCAGAAAATGAGCTGGCCGAAAATTTAAATCACCATTCCATGGCCCTGGAGCATAGCTTGCGCCGGGACAAGACGTGGGCAAGACAATATTTGGAACAGCTGTGCGATGAAAAATCTGCTCGAACTGTTGTTTTGTTGGATCCATCGCTATACCCGCTAATGTACAATACGTCGCAGGTGTTGGCACAGCCTATTGACTCTTTAGAGGATGCATTGAGTTTGAGCACGCGAGGAGTAGCTCCAAAGTCGTCTGAGCAGTGGATTGAAGCTGTCACGGCAATTAACGATACTATGGATAGATTGGCCATTGCCAATAGCCACCAAGAGGTCAATGTGGATGTACTGGTGCCCACATGCTGCAACTCTCAGCAATGGCCTCAGCCCGAGCACGGGTGCTGGCTTCCTACAGAATTTGCTATCGACAGCGACGGCATTGCCCGCACACTCTCGTACATCAACAACCTACATCCAGTTTGGCATACTGCAATGTACACATATATTGAACAGGCATTTACAATGCTTGTACCGCTACTTGAACAGGTACTAACCGACTTGGTGCATTTGCGGGAGCTTCGAGTTCCCGTAGATGTCTCCAAATGCGTCACGTTTGATTCACCACATCCCGAGGAACTGGATCTTGGACTGCGGCGGTTTTACCTGCCCATCGAAACATCTATGACGTGGGATGAGTGGGCAGAAGGAATCGAGTATACGGAGCCCGAGCCTACACCATTTGTAATGCCTCGGCGTCCATTCACGCCATACGCACTGCGGAACACGTGTGTGCAAGCTGCAGTCAAAATGTCGACTATTGAAATACCGCATGGTTGTTCTGAATATTCCAAATGTATGTGGCAGGCAGCTGGCAACGACGAGTGTATTATCGCCACAGGCGCGTACTTTTACGACGTTACAAACATTGACCATATCGAGATGCAGTTCTGTGAGTCGGTCAAATGTAGCGTCGAGTGCAGTGGCAATAAGAAGGAGGCACTGCGGTTGGTGTATGGCGACAGCCAGCGGAACCACACGCATGGCATGTACAAGTATCCCAACGTGCCACAATCCTTGAATATCGCAAACGCAAAACTCGTGTGCATTCCTAATATTTACCAGCACAAAATAATGCTTAGACTGAAGGATGCGGCAGATTCTGGGAATATTAAAATGCTGGTGTTTTATTTTGTCAATCCTGCAGCCCGAATACTATCAACCAAAGTGGTTCCACCACAACAGCAGTCGTGGTGGGCTGAACGCGTATTTTCTACTTTGCCGCTATGCTCGCTTCCATACGAGATTGTTGAGAACATTTTAAAGTACGTAACACTTCCAATCTCGTTTGACGAGGCGTGCAAGCGCCGTAATCTTTTTGAAGCCAAGCACTTTGCAACTAGCTAATTTAACGGAATAGAACATTATAGTATGGAAAAGTTCGTATGTGCGTTGAATTGCTCGGTGGTTAGGTTGTGCATAGAGTCAATAAAGGCAGCGCGGAATGTGCCTGGTCCTCGAACATCCGAACGATTTGCTGCAACCTCGGCTGCTATGTTTATAGCCAAAATACCAGTCAAAGCACCGATTACTGGTGCTTCTTTAGCTACAGAGTGTATAAAAGTACCCAGAGCAGTGCCCACCATACACCCAGAGCCTGTAATCACGCTCTGCAGTTTGTGACCGTTGCGCACCGCAAACGTGTTTGTGCCGTCTGACACGTAATCCACAACACCCGTCATTACCACAACGCATCGATGCCGAAGAGCAACTTGCTTGACCACAGCTACGGGGTCGGCAAACCCCGTACCCACTGCATCCACGCCGCGCATCTTCATCTCGGCTGACCCAGCAAGCGCCGCTATCTCGCCTGCGTTTCCCTTAATAACACAAATCCCAAAGTCACGAATCATCTCGTCGACCACTTGCATTCTATGTGTGGTTGCGCCAACGGCAACTGGATCCAAAATAATAGGCGTTTGGTGTAGATTGGCATGGCGCATGGCTTCGCGCATGCCAGCAACTTGCTCAGTACCCAATGTGCCAATATTTATGACCAGCGCGTTGACGACTCGGGCCAAATCGGCCTGCTCTTCTACTTCAGCCGCCATTATTGGTGATCCGCCCAGTGCTAAACACGCGTTGGCGCAGTCATTGATAACCACGGAATTGGTTATATGCTGTACGAGCGGTGTTATAGAGCCGGTTTTTGACTGGGCAAACATTGCAGCCACTCGTTGCGATACGTGGTCTATATCATATTTCGGTCGAAGCCCTGACGTTTGTCGTGCAGTGCTAATCTGTTGTTGCAAAACTTGAGCGGCCAAACGTGGGTCTGGCGCTGCCATGATTGCCGAAACAACAGCAACACCATCCAAACATGTGCCGTTGACTGCACATGCGTAGTTTAGCACATGCGCAACGTTGTACTGGTTGACTCCGCCAATAGTCACCGCACGGACTTTACACAAGGGCTCAGACACTTGCAACGCATGTTCCCATACCGCACGAATACCAGCTGGTCCTTGGGGACCGACTTTGACTGCTTTGGTGTTTGTGCTGTAGCAAGTTCCAATTCCCAAATAGTCCGCGCCCCCGCGTACTGCTATTTCGGCCTCCGAGCACGTTTGTACGGATACGCCGATGATCTTGTGTGGCCCGAGCAGCCGTCGAGCCTCGCTTAGCGGCATGTCGTCTTGGCCAATGTGCACTCCGTCGGCATCAATAGCCAATGCAACGTCAATACGGTCGTTGATCAGCAAAGGAACGTTTGCTTTGCGGGTTATGCTTTGGACGGCGCGGGCGGTGGCAATAAAGTCGCTTGTGTCGGTAGACTTTTCGCGGAGTTGGACTATTGTTACGCCGCCCTGGATGGCCTGGTCAACAGTTTCGGCCAGTGTTTTGCCCGCAGGCACCATGGTGCTGTCCGTAACCAGATAAAGTGACAAATCAAACTCTAGCTTCATAGTTTGTTATACGGGATTATTAAAGAGATAAAGCAAAGAACCATGACGTTATTGTCTAAACCTAATACGGCTTGTATTTGGCGGACTATTTTTCTTATCTTTTGGCAAATAATCGCGCACCAAAAGTAAAAAAAATGTAGCCGCTCGTTTCCATTCTCTATCTATCCAAAGTTCAAATAAAGCGTATTATGTCCACCAAAGACAGTATCCAAGAGCAACAGGCACCGCCAGCGGTACTGACAATTGCCGGCAGCGACAGCAGCGGCGGAGCAGGGATCCAAGCCGATCTGAAAACGTTTATGGCCCACGGTACCTACGGGCTTTCAGTAATCACTGCAATCACTGCGCAAAACACGCAGGCGGTGCACAGCGCGAGCAGAGTGTCCCCAAACATGGTCGCGCAGCAGATGAGTGCAGTAATGAGTGACATTGACGTGCGTGCGGCCAAAACAGGTATGCTGGCCGATGCCGAGGTCATTGAAGCCGTGGCAACGTCATGGCAAAGCGCACTCGAGATACGTGGCACGGCGATTCCATTGGTGGTCGATCCAGTTATGGTGTCTACGAGCGGCACACAATTGCTTGACGCAGATGCGCTAACCACGCTGCGCGAAAAACTACTGCCGTTGGCAACCATAGTCACGCCCAATTTGCGCGAAGCCGAAGCGCTACTGAACATGGCACCGTATGCAATCGACTCGGTCAACGCCATGCGCCAAGCAGCATTGCAAATATCCACACAATTCAATGTTGAAGTCACAATAGTCAAGGGAGGCCATCTGCAGCTGGCTGACCCGGGCACAGTAGTTGATGTAGTGTACGAGCGTGCATTGGATAATTTCACACAAGTGTCGAGCGCACGCATCGACTCTGTGAATACGCACGGAACGGGATGTACGCTGAGCGCAGCAATTGCGGCGAACTTGGCCAAGGGACTTGTCATTGCGGATGCGGTGCGCAATGGAATCAGATATGTGAACGAGGCGATCCAAACATCCTACAAAGTAGGCTGTGGTGCAGGGCCGGTCAATCATGCGTACGCACTTTGTACAATGCCAATAGTGCGACCGACCCTGTACAATCCGCATCCATTCACGCAGTACCTCAAAGACAATTCAAAAGGGCTGTGGCAGCAATACACACAACACTCGTTTGTCGAGCAAGCGGCGGCAGGGACCCTGAGCACAAGTGTGTTTGTGCACTATTTGAAGCAAGACTATGTGTATTTGAAGCACTATGCAAGGGCTACGGCGCTGGCGGCGTTCAAAAGCGACTCGCTTGGGGAAGTGTCGGTGTTGGTGGATGCAATGCAAGCGTGTGTGCGCGAGAGCAAGCTTCATGTTGAGATGTGTGCAAAATGGGGAGTGTCGCGCGCAGAAATGGAACAGGAGCAGGAGAGTTGGAGCAGTGTTGCGTACACAAGGTATATTATTGACCGGGGCATGGCTGGCGACATGTTGGAGCTGCTGGTGGCCATGTATCCGTGTTTGCTGGGCTACGGTGAGGCTGCGCGTATTGCGGCCGATGACTCGAAGACACTGCGCCAGGGGAATCCGTTCTGGCCGTGGATCAGTGCCTACGCAGGTGACGATTTCCAGGCTGCCGTTGCTCAGGGCCGCCAGGTGATTGAAGACCTGGTGAGCCGCGACATCCTGGGCCCGCAGCGCCTAAAGCGCCTGGTCACAACCTTTTGCGAGACGACGAGTTTAGAGATCAAGTTTTGGGACAGCGCACTGGAGATAGACATTGGCAACATTTGAGCCTGGTGGTGGACGTCTCACGTGCATGTGCATCGATCATCTTTTTCTTTGAAATTTGCGAATGTAGTATTTTTGAAATGATCGACTATAAAATTCATTACGCACAAAAGTTGCATTGGTAGACACTATATCAATCCCAGCCTGATCCTGACAAATGCAGCCCGCTGGGTGCAACAAGAAAACGGTTGCGTGCATATCGCGCTGCATGGGCAAGCTTGCTGGCGCTGCGAGTGTCAATGCAGGCTGGCATTCACCTGCCCTGTTTCTCCCTCCGCTGCATGCTGCTGTCCGTGTTAGTATCTGTCCACCTATCACAACCAGTTGTTTTTTCTGCGGCCGAGCGTGCGAGCCAATGGCGTGGGGGTTCAGGAACCAAAGTCTAATTTAGAGCTGTGCGAACGATCTTTGCTTTTTCATGCCGAACACAAGCATGAAGAGAGCGGATTGCGCGCTTGCGTCCGAGCCGCCGGCTCTTGCGGGCTCTGCATTATTTGTCGAGATTGGCAGACGCTATATCGTGGGCGCTTGATGCGCCACTGCCTGCAACAATTGTCGCTTGCCTGTGCTAGAGGAAAGCCCAAGGAAAAGGGTGGGCTCATCGGCAAGTGAAATCCGCGCATTTATTTTATTTATTTTCCCTCTTTCTTCTCACCCCCCTTTGTGGCCTTTCTTTTCGCTATTTGATAAAGTGCGTTTATTCAACACCTGTTCCTTTTTTATCGTATTCTTATACTCCTTTTGTCCTATTCAATTATACTCCCTTGTAATTCCCGTACTCTACTTGCGCGCGCGCCCCCGCTTCCAAATTCAGACCTCCATTCAACGCCCGACTTTCCAAATGAAGCTGGAGGAGAAGCTGGCAAAGTGGGTTGAGCGGCCCGAAAACGACGACGAAGACGACGACTATGGCCTGATCATAGACGACAGCGTCACTACGGCAGGTCCGCCGCGGGCTGCGCCATTTCCACCGCAGTTTACAAAAGCCGGCTCGTGCTCGCAGCTGCCAGGGCGGCCCTTGCTGCTTTCGCCAAGCTCGCTGCTGCCGCCAAATATCCGCCCATTGGGCAGACCTGTGGACGTCCCGCAGCGGCCCAGTGCGCGGTCATCGTTGTCTGCGCAAGATGTGCTGCAGCGGTACGTTGAGCATCCGGACTCTGAAAATTACGATGATCTGGTGCTGCCCGAAGAGGCGGCGACTCTGGATAAGCAGCTTGCACAGTGGAAGACGCCGTGTCGGCGGCTGCCGTCGTGGCCAAACGACCTGGTCGACGAGGTGACCATGTCAGGAGCCACCGCGGTGGACACTGACTCGGGCAGCTCGAAAACGTCTCGGGCTGCAGAGCGGCCCATTACAGACCCTGAGGACACCCCAACCATGGCTCTGGCAGGCACACGACGCCACGCTACGGCCGCCACCCCTGTGAACAGCTCAGCACTGCGGCAGCCCGTATCTGCCCCAAAGACACAGCTGGGCCCTGCCCGCAGCCCGCCGCGAAAGTCGCCCCTGCGTCCGCCGCAGCACCAGCAGTACCAGCACCGCCATCTGCGGCGACCCATGCTCATCAAAAACATGCCGCCGGTCGAGCCCATGGTGCTTGGCCACATGCGCTTTGACCCGGTCAGCCAGACGTGGATTGGGAACGAGAACGAAGCTGAGCGGTTTGCTGTTGCTGTTGCCGAGTCAGAGCGCCAGATGCTCTCCCGGAGCTCGCCGCGTACTGAGCGCCTGATTGACACCAATAAGCTTGCGCACAAAATATCACAGAGATCCGGTAATCTGGGTCTTTCTCCTACACTTTCAGATGACATGGTTATTGACCCACCTGAATCTCGCCCAGACCCTGGGGACTCGCGGCTTGCGTGGCATGCATCGGCTACAGCCAGTCACCGCCGGCGCTTGTCTCCAACCAACCCACTGATTGAGACTGCAAAGGGCCGGCCAGCGCTGATTCCGCCGTCAGCAGCGTCCCTGGTGGATTCAACGGCCAATTCAGCGCCAGGCGGTCGTGCGCGGCCGATATTTGATCCGCAGAATCTGCGATGGATTGATCCAAACGAAAACAAACACGACCCGTTCTGGAACATTGCCGAACTTCCTGTGGAGCCGTCGCCTATTGATGCTGTACACTTTACGGGGCGCTTGCGTAGCGCCTCGGAGGCAATTGGCGGCGACACGGGCAAAACCTGTTTTGTGCTGTCGGACGAGCAGATCGAGGCGTACCACCGTGAGAGCATTGACTACGAGTCGTTTGCCCGGCACTGGTTCCCCAAATCCGCAATATAGCCCCTTGCTCAATATCCGGCGCAAGATCCGGGCTCACTTTTTCCTCCGAACAAAATGCATTCTGCGTCGTGCCTGATTGTCTGGGTGACAGACTGCTCACTTTTTGCACAGTTTGGCCAAAGAACGCCACACGATGCTTGCTTGCAATCGAGGGTATCCCAATTCCTTCTCTCTTGTGGCTACTTTCTGCTTCCTAGAGAAGCTAGAGGGGCTTTGGCGGCAAAATAGTGTGCCGACTAAGCAATGGATGCTGCGCGTTCACTGTCCTCCAATTTCACTTTTCTGTCAATAGTCTCAGCCTTTTTTACTCCTACACTTTTGTCATCTGCGCTTGTCTGCCTCTACACGCGGTGCAGGTTCTGACGCAAGATGGACGTCAGCATGCCTCTAAAAGCAAGCGCCATTCATCCACTAAACACACAAAAAAGCCAATCCTGCATAGCTATACATCGGTGCTCTAAAAATTTTGCTCTATAATTATTCTATCCAATATATTAATGCCCATCTTTTTGCCATTGGCGCAGTGTAAATTACAAAATAAATGCTAGCTGTTATGTTGTCCTGGGATGTCAAGTCACAGACCAGCATGTTGAACCCCAGACCACATGCTTTGCTAGCATGCACAATAAGGTAATCAAACTTTGAGGCACTATTTTGGAGCACATGTACTCACCCCGCATAAAATCAAAAAGTTGTCTTGATGCTGTGCTGTTCGTTTTACTTCTTTTCTCTTGCTAAACATTGTGTACTATTACTTACAAAACACTATTTACATTTGCATATTTGTCAAGAGAAGCACAGGTCGGGGATGGACGACTACTATGCACGAGCCCAGCGGGCGTCGACTGCTTTACGTGTCCGTCATGAAGCAAGGCATGCAGACCACACACATCTTACAGCAGCGCCCCAGGCAGTCGAGAGCTACGGAAGCACCAACAGCTCTGACAGCTCGCGGCAGCGGCTACTAGAGAGCGAACGCATGGGTGCAGGCGACGAGACCAGGGCGTACGAGCAGGCGCGGGAAGTATCAGACGACAGCAACCCAGTCAGCGCGTATTTTGAAATTCTAACTATACGTCGGTTGCTGCTAGAACATGTCGATGTGGTGCTGTCACCAGGCCAGATACACTCGCCAGACGTTCAGCTCAACCTCATCTCACCGCTGTGGCAGGCCACGCGCGAGCGCTGCGGCGTGTGGAAGCGCGGTGATATGCGGCATAGCCGTGGACTCGACGCCATACTGGAAGACGCTGCTCGACAAGACAACCACGAAACGTCCAAAGGCAACGGCGGTCCACTGGCCAGCGCAGCCATGCTGTACGCAGCACTGGCAAACCGAGACTATTTTCTAATCCTGGCAAGCGCAGGCCAGTCGCAAGCAGAGCTGCACGAGAGCCGGGCCGAGGTCGCCGAGTCTCTATCCATTCTGTGCGTCAAAGCACTGCACAAACTGGGCAACGGCGCTCTAATCGACGCGCTCTGCGTAAAGTATACTCCAATTGACACTGACGGGTTGCACGCAGAAATCGCACGTGTGCTACTGCCCGAGGATGAAACACAGTCGGATAACTCCCCGCTCGTACATGTCAGGGGCGACAGACACATGTCGCTGTTGTCGGCTGACCAGCGCGTTCGCGTGTACCGGCTTGGACGTGCCAGCGATGTGGCCGTAGAGTCTGGTACGGCGTCGCCATCACGCACACACACGCGGACCATGTCAGGGCAGAGCGGATGGTCTACGCCTGTG
This sequence comes from Coemansia sp. RSA 678, assembly GCA_027577515.1. Classification (NCBI taxonomy): domain Eukaryota; kingdom Fungi; phylum Kickxellomycota; class Kickxellomycetes; order Kickxellales; family Kickxellaceae; genus Coemansia; species Coemansia sp. RSA 678. Next base: position 20,097 of record JANBQW010000057.1, read on the forward strand.
CGCAATATTTTTCAAGACTATTTGACGGGCGGGTCGCGCATTGTTACCGAGCATGCCATTGAAGTGGCTATTCGCAGCGAGGCCAAGCGGTTTACGGCCCAGCGGCTGGTAGGCGAGGTTGTGTATATGCTTTGGGACGGCTCTTTGCATTGGAAGGGGTTTCATTGCATCAGTTTGCCTGCACAGAAGGCTGCTACGCAAGACCAGCTCAACTGGCCGACACCGCCAACGCTAAACAGTCGGGCATCAATGACATTTACTTTTGAGCGGCGAACAAGCATTGGCAGCATTTTGTCAACCTCCGAATCCGATACAGACTTTCTTGGACTGCCTGTGTCTCAAATCAACAGCAGCTACTTGCGGACGCCGAAATCGCGACTGGAGCAATGGCTGGCCAAAGCACTGGCTCCGCTGCGGATACCGATGTTTGAGAACATCCTGACCATGATCCACGCATTTTTCTTTCTGACGCTATACACGGCAGTGTCGCTCCAGCGCCAAGTCTCAATGTCAGTGGAAGAAGCTGTTTTGCACGTGTGCGCCCTAGCATACATTGCCGACGAGATTCGCCAGTGCATGGAGAACGGACTGGCTGTTTACTTGAAAAGCGTGTGGAACGTACTGGACGTCACCATATATTCAGTGTTTGCGGCGTTTTTCTGTCTGCGGCTGCGCAGCCTGTACACTGGCGCGCCTGAAGACCTCGACAAGGCGTACGATGTACTGGCACTCAACGCATCGATGCTGTGGCCGCGGCTGTTTGCTGTCCTCGACCAGTTTGAGTTTTGCGGCACAATTATCATTCAAGTGCGGCGGATCATCGCCGGCACAAGTCTGTTTTTTGCATTACTCATTGTCATGACTGCTGGGTTTTTCCAAACGTTCTACTCGCTGAGCATGCGGCACAACGAGCTGGATGCCAAAAATATCTGGGGCCTGATGACACGCATATTCTTTGGCTCGGCACTTTTGGGCTGGGACCAGGCCGATTTGTTTGGACCATACGTCGGGTACCTCGTAATGACCATGTATATCGGCGTATCTATGCTCATTCTGTACAATATTCTCATTGGTGTCATCAACCAGTGCATGGTGGAGATTGAGCAAAATGCTGCTCAAGAGTTCCGTTTTGCATACACCATGCGAGTAGCCGAGTATGTAAGTGCCCGTCAAACATACCCATGTGTGCCGCCGCTCAATTTGCTTCAAGTTGCCGTATTCTGGCCAGTGAGGAAAACAATGTCGTTGTCTCCAAAGTCGTTTACTCTGTTCCGCAGCCTGTTGCTGCTGGTTGTATACGCCCCACATTTGCTCATGTACGCCGTATACAAACAGTGCAGCAAATGGTGGCACAACCGATCTGGAATGAACCGTCATGCGTTGCGCTCCGAGTGCAATTTGGCGGAAAAAGAACTGGCACTCATCAAAATTCGTAAAGACGATATTGACGAGTTTGCCTTTTCGGGGACAACCGACGGTGCATCCAGTGAAGACGAGCCTATTGTAGATACATCATCCAAACATACATCAAAGGCTGGGCTGTCGCTGCGAATGCTCGGAGTTTCGCCAACAATGACCATTAGTTCTGACGGCAACTACAGCTCCAATGCTGTCACTGGCAGTCGGTGGACTGCGCTCATGGAAACATGGAAGCTGCGTCGCCAGCAGTCAAAACCGCCACAAATCCCAAGATGGTCGACCAGTGATGTCCACACATGTGCCAACGACGAACAGACCAAGCTTAAACTGGCCAAGCTTGAGTCACAAATGTCTGATATTGACAAAAAGCTAAACACCATTGCCCGTCTGCTTCAGCCATCAACCAACCGAGAATAGTAGTTTTTAAGCATGTTTGTATATAAATTGAATTATATTGTAGCAACGGTGTCATGGTGACACCTCCAAGTTCAATATTTTAGCGAGTTTCTAAATTACTATAAAGATTAATTTTAGGATATCTGTATTTTTGCTGTTTTTTTGATCAATAAAACATTCACTATGCTGATACATGGACTATTGCACGCCACTATAGATCTTGCTTTAAACAGCACTCACAATGACTTTAACGTCACGGATAAGGGTTCGCGTTCTCCTTTTAGCAAAGCCACTGCAGAATACACCTGCAAGCGGTTCATCTCTTTTTCCAAATCTGGGTGTCATGCTTTGATGGCAATGTGATAAATTGCAATGACACCAAATATTGGCCAGAAAACGCAGTATAAATAACGTCCCAAAGTACTGTTTCCTTCCCTAAACAGCAATATTTTGTTTACTATAAAATACTTTTCGGATTGTATACTTTCAACAAAATGAGTTATTCGGGATACAGAGGTGGTAGTAACAGAAGTGGAGGTGGAGGCAGAAGCGGTGGTGGAGGCAGAAGCAACGGAGGCGGCGGCAGAAGCGGTGGCGGTTACAGAGGCAACAGCGGTAGCCAAAATGTATACACCGACGGAGCATGCTCAAGCAATGGCAGACAAGGCTCGCAGGCAGGGATCGGTGTCTGGTACGGCAACGGTGATTCACGCAATGTTTCTCGGCCACTTGCTGGCACCCACCATACCAACCAGCGCGCAGAACTGTCGGCAATGAACGAGGCGATTAGGGGCTCAAACCCGAACCAGCCGCTGACAATCCACTCGGACTCGTCGTACGGAATCCAGGCCATGACCAACTGGGGAAACAAGTGGGAGCAAAATGGGTACCGCACATCGAGTGGCGGCGAGGTCAAGAACCAGGACCTTATTCGCGAGGGCCGTGATCTAATGAGCTCCCGCAATGCGCCAGTGTCGTTCCAGCATGTGTCTGGGCACTCGGGAAACTACGGCAACGACCAGGCAGATAGCCTCGCCAACCAGGGCAAGCGCATGTAGCAGCCAATTTTCAATTAAGCACAGCAAATAAAAAAAGTGCAAAAATGTAGGTCTCACCGAGACTCGAACTCGGGTTACCGGAATCAGAATCCGATGTGATAACCGTCTACACTATGAAACCATGAAGATCTAGACTAATCAGGAACTTCCTGAAAGCCTTTTTCAAGAAAAAAACCCATCCTGTCGCTCTATGCTTATTAGTTCTGCGAGGAGTTAATAACTGTGCGGCGTAAATAACTGCGCGGCGTACGTTTTTTGAACATATGCAATTGCACACACAGGTTCAAGTAAACACTGCTAATATCTGCAGCTACAGCAAGCCTAAATAAGCACAAAACACTGCTACTATTGCTATCCCTGTCGCCACAGAAATAATAAACGATTTTGAGCACAAAACAAATAACCAAGTTAATGACATTATTAAAACAAAATCGAATAAAACAATCAAGAAACCTGCAGTCCAGCTGCCAGCTCCCTCGTTGTACGCTTAGAAGAATGACCATTGTGAGGGCGCCGACGGCGAGTGCTGGACAAACGAACGCTTGTATGGGCTGAATGCGCTGGCGTATTCTGAGGCAGTGCGCATCGTGCGGTTGCGGCGGCTGCGTGGTGAGAGATGTGTGCGGTAGTGTTGCATCATGTTGTCCTGCCGTGAAAACCGGCTGGTGCAGCCTGGGTGCAGGCATTGGTAGTTTTTCTCGCCCGTGTGGATGCGAAAGTGCCGTGATAGATGGCCGCTGGTGGTAAATGCCTTGCCGCAGCTCGGGTATGAGCAGTGGTACTTGCGCTTGCCCTGTGTGCGTGGAACAACCTGTGAATATGCTGGTGCAGATGCCTGGTGTGAGTGCAAATGTAGGCAGTGGCTCTGGGCGTATGTCTGTGTGCATGGCGGTGGCAGCATCGACATCTCGTTGGCGTTGTT
>JANBQW010000058.1:0-23261 GCA_027577515.1 Coemansia sp. RSA 678
CTTAGGTCAATACAATAACTTCTTTCTTTTCTTTAATCAGCCAGCTCTTCTCTTGGCCTCGCTGTCTGGTTATTTCATTAACTGCTGTGATTGTTGTACCATCGCACTGGAGTGTGATTGGTTTGCACTACTGTATTGGGGAATCACATCTAGGATTCATAAGGACTTGTGGTCCAGCATTCCGACTTAGTGTTTTCTAACTGTTTTAGTCTCAACAAATTTTACTCCAAGTTTTCACATCCTTTGACTTCACTTTTTAGTAACCTTTTTGCTGAGTAAGAGAATGTTCCCAAAGTTAATGTTGCTTGAAATAATGTACCAGCCACCAACTTGCAGCAAAAGTAAATAAAAAAGCCCACCTGTCTTGGTTGGATGCTTATCTATCATAATCATAAGCATATTTGACATTGTCATATTGTTTGCTAGTTGATGGGCTGGCCCACATTGCAGAATCTTGGGCAACAAAATTGTGAGTGTTTTGGCATAGTGTGTTTCTTTGCCTATCTGCTCTATTTATTTGCCAGTTGATGTATGTGTGATGTCACAGCAACCACATGGCAATGTCAAGCACCAGCAAGAAGCTTTGGTCACTGGAACATAAAAGTGAATAGAGTATATTGGAGAGAAAGGCAAATGACTGTACTAGAAAAGTGTTCTATTATTCACTTTTCACTGGTGTCCTGCCTGTGAATTCAACATAAAATGCTTCCCTAGGCTTGGGCAATTGGCAAGTCCACAAAATAAATGGAGCTAGTTGATGATGAAACCAAAGGCTAAGCAAATTAAAGCAAATAGTTGAGTAATTGAAACAATTTGTGCCTCCTCCAGACAATGAACACTCAAAAAATGCCATTCTTACTTCTATTTGTATTTAAATTTAAAAATCACTGATGGGACAGACAGACACACACATGAAAAACACATTTCTATAGGCCATCATTATTGTATATGAGGGAGTGCCTTAAAATAGACTCATTCTAAAAATTTTATGAAACAGAACAAACCAAGTGTGTCAGGCCTCTTTTCTGATTTGTTTAAAATAAATTAATTTTTTTAATTGAACAGACGTCTGAGATGGTAGTACACAGCACAGCAAAAGTTTTGATTTATAACTCAACCAAAGCAAAAAAAAATGTATGTCACAACTCGGGATCGAACCGAGGACCAACTGCGTGTAAAGCAGGCGTGATAACCACTACACCATTGCGACAAAACAACTAGACCAAAGCGTCTATCTTTGTTTCTAAATTGCTTCTCTCTGTGTACTGATATGCAAATGACTGTCATTTGTGAATTAAAAAGGCCAAGACTTTAATGACAGTCTTGCAACTATAAAGAAATCTGTTGGCCTTTTGTGCTTCTCCTGATTTATGGCGGCATCCATAAGAAAATTAGGAAAGGGCTTTTTCTGTACTCTATAATGTTTTTGGTTTAAACAATTTAGTTTTTGATGGCAATGGATATTAACAGACTGCCTGACAACATTATTATTGTAATCATCCAATATGCACAGATTCATTTAGCCTGTGAGTATAGTGCCTTTAAGCAAAACCTAGCATTGCTTTCTGTTGATGGTAGATTTCGTTTATTGGGATTGCCAATAATATACAGGACAATTTTTATACAGTATGGCACATGTGATGGTACTAGCAAGGTGATAATACGATACAGGAACATAAAGGAGACAGATAAAGTCAAAATTATAACAAATATAAATACTGCATCATTTTGCAATGTTCAACACTTGGCTAAGCAAGTTATAATTGGTGTATGCTATGAGAAGAATGTGGTTATTGGCCTTAGAAAAGTTGTTGATTGTTTAAAGAGCTGTGTGTCTATGTGGCCAAAAGCTACATCTCTAATCTTTGCCACATACAAAAAGACCAGAATAAACATTCAGTGCAATGCCCCTGTAAGAAGTTCTGTATCTGATAGAGGAGATATACCCTCAGAAATATATCATTTGTTACCACACATAAAGAATATCAGCTTTCCAAGTAGCAATTTTGATGATGTGGCACTTGATATACATAACCAGTTGGTCAGAAATTATGGACCTGCACTATCATGTCTTCACAGTAAAACTCATATCAGCTTTCCAAATGAAGTTAAACTATTATATATAAGTAGTATTGATATCTGCAGCAGCAATAACCTCTGTTATTTCTTTCCTTGAGAATCTGTTGATTCACTTGTTAGCTTGAAACTTAATGATTCTTGCTATGGCCACACATGGAAAGCATTTATATCTGATAGTGAGCAAATGTTTATTGAATTTAAATGTTTGAAATATTTACATTTAAATTATAAACCTGCTGGTTCTGGAAATACTGATGCATTTTACACCAAATTTAAACTAGAGTGTAAATTAAGCCTGCCTCAGCTTGAGTTCTTGTATGTACACTGTGCCCAGTATGCTTGTCCATTGCTACAGGCAGCTGTGCTTACGAATTACATGAAGCAAGTAACATTGATTGGGACATCCTCTACTTTATTTGCCCTTGGTCAAGTTCAACACTTTCAAGCTAATAATATTTATGTCAGGTTAGTTTCAGACACACAAGCAAACACGTCATTTGTACTGTCATCTATCAGAAATTTATTTGGCACAACACAGGAAAGACAAAATATTGAACTAGAAGTAGAAGATGTAAATACACACATATCATCTGATATTTTTGATTATTATTTTTTGACTAATGTGTTTCTTGCAGCGCCTACTAATGTAGCCACAGTGCTAGGGCTACTCAACAACATACCAGGACTAAAGTATTTAACATTATTTAGATTGACTTTAGATGACACTCTGTCTGTAATCGCCAATGATGAGGCTGGTAATTATACAAACACTGTAAAGCCAGAGAATTCAAGCTTAGAGAAACTTGTTTTGAACTATGGTCAACGTAGATGGCCTTCTATGCATATGGCAATGGTTGTAAAATATTTGTTGCAAAGATTACCTGCACTCAAAATGTTTTATGCACCACAATTAATTGATACATCAGTTAGTGCCTTTATTGAATCATCTATGCATATTTATCCTCATCTATCAAGTATTTCTTTACGTTTGGCTAAACCAAGTGATCCCCTAGATACATTCTTTTATATGCGTGCAATATAGGTTTGTTGTGGATTTGATCACAAGACTGCTGAGAGTTTTTGGAAAACAAAAGTTTGACAAATTGCTAAACTTGCATTCCTCTTCTTACTATTGTTTTCTTACTCTTATTGACTCATACATAAAACTATCTCTCTATAACAATTGTAACATAAAATTTATGGTAAAACTTGTAGATATGCTCTATACAAGTATAAACTACGTCACCTCTACTTGGTGCTTCATGTTGAATGCAAAGTTTGAACTCACCTGTCTATTTATCCATAGTGTCATAAAGGTCGAATCTGAATATTGCACAATACTTACTCGTTGCTCTTTGTGCAGGAACGATGAGTGAATGCTTTATTGCCGACCAACATATTGAAGCTGCAATTAATGCCAAAAATACTTGGTATCAAATAAGTCAAAGTGCGGCAAACGCAACCCCTACCATCAGCGCACAGACATTTGGAGTCAATTTTTATATATGCATGTATTTTGAATGCAGCGCTTCAAAAATAGCGAGATGGGATACAGTGAACGCGGTAAACAACTGCATCTGCTGACCAGCATGGGCGGATGGGGTACACATAAATTGCACGCTCCAAAGCCGAGTGCCGGCAGTCGGCATTGTGCAGAAGAGTACCAATAAAACTCAAGGCTTCGCAGACAGAGCGTGGTGCAGATGTGAACAAAATGAATAAGGGGCACGGTTTTGTTTATTGTTGGAAAGCGCATATTTATCTTTGGGCAGTGTTTAATTGCCGTAACCAGCGGCCAGCGCAGTATGATGAACGCGAAGAAAGGAGGGGAGGGAGTTGGCGTTTGTATAAAAGGGAGAGCCCAACGCGCTCGACAAAAGAAGTAACAAGTTCATTTTCGCAGCAACACAGCTTGGCACCGCGGCTCAGTTCACACGCATCAAACGACTCGAGTAAACCCGGTCCCTGACCTGAGTGGATTGATTTGCAGAAACAGGCGTTTCAATCTCGTTTGGGTCTTTCTCTTCTTTTCTTTCCAGCTTCGGACCGCAAATCCGGCCAGGTTCTTATTGTTGTTCTTTTCTCTCCATTATTTTTGGACGCTTTTGGACTGCCATTTTTTATTACCGCCTCAGTTGTCAGCCAGTGCCAGTATTTTCACAATACTGTTACTGCCTGGGAATTTTGCTTGGGAAGTGGACGGGGAAGCGTCTTTTTGAAACTGCGCTATTTCAGACTAGCTATATGCGTTTCTCGTTTCTATAGCTTGTAAGCTCGCATATCTGCCTTGTGATTTTATTGTACCTTTACGCTGTTTCAGCACGCGCCTAGCTTCGAGAATGACCACCGCTGTCCGCCAAACCTCTAATGTAAGTCAATTGCACTATTTTTGCAGTGCTGGGTACAGCAGTTTTTTGCAATAGCTGCAGTTTACGTGTCGCTGTGTGCTGCAACAGAGCGACGAAGCACACTTGGCACTCGCACGGGTCCTCGCCCCAAAAAACCTTGTACAGCTGCTGGCTGCACGACTTTTGTGCCAGGAAGTATTTATATATGCCTAACAGGCATTCTCACACTGCACAATTAATTGCTCTTGACGCGCATACAAGAAAGCTAACGGCGCTTGTGCGGGCAGTCTCTCTTTTCATCTTTGTTCCATTCGCCGCTGCCAGAACACATTTTTGCTATTTGCCCACGCGTTATCATTTTGTATTTGCGCTCAAGGTTTGCTTCTGTTTTGCATATACCAAGCCTAGTACCCCAGCACGGACCCGCCAGAGCTCGCAGTGGCGGAGCACATGCAGAGACGGCGCTCATTAGCACCAACCCAGCTTGGCGCATACATTGGCGACACGACGGGAGGTTCGGCTGATCCATATCAAGCAGCACGCAGTGCAGGCAATCGGCCAATGTCGGCGTACGCGTCTGGCAACGGTGCACACCAGAAGGGATGGCTTCCGCCGCAACCGCAGCCACCGGCAGCCACGGGTAGCCACGGGACACACCAGCAGGCGGCTATGCCGTCAGCACAAAGCAAGCCAAAGCGCGACATTAACAGCCGCCATCCAGGGCGGCGCGAGCAACACATTGGCGACTTTATTATTAAGCAGGCGCTGGGCAAAGGCACATTCAGCAAAGTGTGCCTGGCCGAGCACCGGGCAACCAAACAAAAGTTTGCGCTCAAGTTTATCAAGGCAAAGTCTCCACAGGGCGGCAGCACGGACAAGCACAACCTGCGAGTGGAGCGCGAAATCAAGCTGCTATCGCTGCTGTACCACCCAAACATTGTGCGGATATACGACGTGGTGCAGAATCCAAAGTTTACTATGATTGTGATGGAGCACAACAGCGGCGGAGAGCTGCTGCACCACATTCGCAAGCGGGGGCGGCTGCACGAGAGCGAGGCTCGCGGGCTGTTTCGACAGATAGTCAGTGCGATGGACTACACGCACCGCAATTGCATTATCCATCGCGACCTGAAGATGGAGAACATCATGCTGGACCACGAAGGCCGCATTCGCATCATAGACTATGGGTTTGCAAACACGTTCGAGTGGGACAAGCAGCTGGACACATTTTGCGGGTCGCCATTCTACGCAGCGCCTGAGATGGTGAACGGGATAAAGTACACTGGACCCGAAGTAGATGTGTGGAGCATGGGTGTGATTCTGTTTTTTATGCTGTGCGGGCGCACTCCTTTCGAAGGCGAGTCTATCAAGGTCATATACGACAAGATATCGCGTGGCAAGTTTTCGCTGCCAACAGTTCTCAGCAAGGATGCAGGGCACTTGTTGCAGCAGATTCTAACTGTCGACCCGCGCAAGCGCATCTCAATGAAGGGCATTGTCGAGCACCCATGGCTTCGCCGCGACTTTGACCAGCCTGTAAACAACCACCTGCCACCGCGCCCAGCTGTGGTGCTCCAGCCCGACGAACAGCTCTTGCAGAAGATGCCTGTGTACAAGTTCCGCGTTGAGGACGTGGTGGCAGCACTGGCGCGCAGCGACATGGCTATGACGCCTATGGTTTGTATATACCACCTGCTAGTCGAGTCTCGCAAGCGCAAAGCTTCTCGCATTGCTCGCCGTAGCCACGCAACACATATGGGCGCTGGCGGCTCTGCCTCTGATATTGAGAGCGTCCCACCAGAAGCACGGCCGACATCGCGAGGCCGCCAAGGCTATGCGCCTGGCTATGGCGACGCACCGAGTCCCTCCGCACGCCCAGATCGCCGCCATACGCAGCAGCCGCCATTTGCTGCCAACTCGGCACGCGGCTCGGACACAGGTGAGCTGCCACCGTTTGGAGCGAGCCAGTACGAACCGCCGCGCCTGCGCAAGGGCAGCACTGCCAGTGGCCAACTGTCGGTTGGCAGCTCGCTCAACCTTGAAACTTCGTCGCCATTTTTGCGAGATGACGACCGCCGGAACAGCCGCTCATCGCGCTTCTTTGACCGCGTGCGCAAATCCATGCCATTCCTCAAGGCACGGCGCTCGCAAGTTCTTGACGATGTTCCACCTTTCGACAACTCGCAAAACAATGTTGACGGGCGCAATCGCGCTAGCTTTTTCCAAGTGCCCTTCCGCCGCTTTAGCGCCGCTCCGTCGGCTCTGTCGCTCAACAACGACCAGCAGCAGCCTGGGCGTGTTCCTAGCCACTACCCACCGCCACCGCCGCCACTCCAGGCTGAGCCTGGGCGTCCGCTGACAGCTGCTGTGGCCTCACGCCCGACGCAGTCACCGCCAGCCCAGCGCCCGGCCACCAGCAGCGGTGGTCACCACCCTCGCCCCCATCGCCACACAGACTTTGGCCCTGCTTCGAATGTGCGCCCGGAGCACTCTGAGCACCATCGCAGATCAGAGCCACCACGTGATGTTCCCTACGATCCTAATGCCCCTGATGCTGCCGTAGCCGACCCTGCGCCGCGTAGGTCTGCCCGTCCTCTATCGGTTGTGTCAGGCCGCCAGGTCACGCCTCTGCGCTTGCACCCTACTCACAGCCTGCAGAACAACCAGCCGGCCGGGCCTATTGCAACCCAGACAACTGGCGCGCCTCTGCCTGCCGCTCTAACGTCCCGTGGATCGGCTCCAAACGCAATGACATCCAGCCAGCAGCCGCAGAGTAAGGCCGGCATGCGCGGCATATTTAATCTGCGCTGCACCATGCTTGGCCCGCTTGATGAAATTCAGGCCAAGATCGAGCGTGTGCTGAAGAGCAAGGCCATTGTTTTGCGCAAAATGGCCGATGTCGTATACAGCTGTGAGGACCAGGGTATACGCTTTGAAGTTATTGTCGAGACTGTCCAGGGCCACCTTCACACGATAAAATTCAAGCGGGTGGAAGGAAATTGGTGGGCTTACAAGAAACTGACTGTGGCTATTTCCAATGAGTTGCAAAGCATTGAGAATTCTGGGCGCTAATTTGACATAGCTCTGCTTTGCACATCGTTTCTAGCTGACCGCATGTCCTTCGTACCCACTTTATTTGCCCATGCGTCTCCTTTTTGTTTACTCAATGCTGTCCTTTAATTCCCTTTGCACGTTTATGCTTGCTGCACGCACACCGCTTCATTTTATCTTTTATAACATTGGCCTTTATAACTTTGGTTACATTTTATATAACGCAGCTTTCGTAGCAGCTCACACTACATTGCAACACAACGTCTAGATAAACTGTGTTAATAATTACAAATTGTCTTCAAAAGAAATTGCATAACGATAATCTATTCTATTCGGTCCCAATCTACGAATATGGTACTTCGGATACCATATTCATCATATCAATCAGCTCAGGCTTGTTTCTGTTTTCAATGAGCGGAATCCACAGACGCGCAATATACATCAGCTCTGTTAGCTCTCGTGCCCATGAGATCTCGCGCTCGCTGTGAATAACTAGCCTCTCCTGCATCACCTGCAGCACATCGTCAGTGCGCTCGATGCTCTCTCCGTTATATACGCTTTCAGACTTGTACAAGTCTGAAAGTTTTTTGTTCGTCCCGATGAGTGCAGTAAGCAGCACACGCCGATCACGTTCAGCCAGCATCACTTCACACACGACCCGAATCTGCCGTACCAGCAAATGTGTGGTGCGTACATCGATATGTATGTTCTTGTACGTGTACACCCGTGGACGCTCCGCATTTCCAGCCGCCTCTTTGGGCATAGTCCGGGGCTGAACTTGCAACAAAAAATGAATCAGGTGCTCATACTGCCGACCAACAAGCACTGTTGGGAGATACACTGCAACGTGAATGTTGTTAAACTTGAACTGTTCATTCTCCAGCGCGCGCCACTGCTTCGAAAGAATAGCCGCCATATCCCGCGTCGTCGGCTTAATAAATCGACCTTTTTCGGTAAACATGCTTGACTCTGGCTCGCCGCTGGCCGACAGATTTGGTGAACTGAGCCGGTCGCGATTTTTGAATGGTGGAATGGGCAAAGCGGCATGCACCAAGCGTCCGTTTTGGGTAACTTGCAGCCGGGACAGGTCAATGGGTTCAGGCATCCAGTATTCGTACCCACTGAAGCGAATTTGGTCGTTCAGGTCAGGCAGCGGCTGCTTTAAGCGCTGCCGTAGACAAAACTCAAAGTCAACGTCCAAGCGCCTGTCAATCTCGGTCTCTACTCCACGCACCATTCGCTTGCGCTTCTTCATTTTCATCCGAAGATACCGAATTTGATTGTTGCCCGAAAACTCCTTCCACAGATGGGCCAGGTTAAGTTTCTGCTGCTGGCGTTGATCCAACCGCATCCGCATTTCTGGCGAGTGCTCCGGATCTGTAAAGAACCTGACGTGTAAATATGGGATGCGGAAAATCAGCGGCACACGGACAGCTTTCGTCACCGTTCGCAGCACCAGCGTCCACGCGAGAATATGGAATCGACTTGTATAGTGCCTGGTCTGCGACATCACGCCGCCCTCGCGAGGACTCCACTGAACAATGGGGAAGTTCTTCATAAAGCGCTCCCAGGTGACTAGGGCCCACATCGTGCGGTTGGACCGTCGGTATAGCGAGAGCATGACAATATAAACGACCGGATCCAGATTGTAAAAGTTGCGAATACGCATGTGTTCGCTTTCTGTCAGTTGGCTGGCAGAGTCCAACTGGTTAAAACGCGATGGCGTGGCGTACATGTCAAGGATGTCGGGCGAGCTGCTCGGAATATTGCCGCCCGCCATAAACAAGTTTCGGTTCTCCACCTGGGCACGCGCCCATTCTTGCTCCTGAAGGATATGTTTATACACCATGTCTGCCCGCTCATACTGCCTTACAACTCTGAACGCAAATATCATAATCGTGTAAATCACCATGTTAGGCGCGACTTCCATGCGGATCATCTCGTTAAACGCACGCATGCAGTTCTTGATATTCCTTGCCTTTGCGTACGAGTGCATGAGTACCGCAAATGTGTGTGCGTTCGGTTTTACGCCCAGCCGCAGCATCTCCGTGTACGTGCGAATCGCCTTGGATCCGTTGCCAGAGTGTAGATAGCCGATAATCAAATGGTTAAATGGCTGCGCTGGAATGCTGCTAAGCGGAAGATGCGTGTTGTCCAAAAGTCGCTGTAGCTCTGTTTCTGCTTGGTACATCTCGCCACATGCCGCATACGCCTCAACCACGGCTGCCTCGAGCATGACGCCTGGACGCATCGCGCTGTTGGGCTTGCGCAGGTTATAAACTATTTCCACAGCCCGCTCAAGCATACCACAATACGAATAGGCCAGAACCAATGTCAGATAGTGCTGCTGCGTGGGAATCTGGCCCAGCTCCACCATTTCATCAAACGCAGCTTGCACGCCAACTACGTCACCATGGTTGTGCAGCGACCGCATCCACTGCGAGTATAGCGGCAGTGAAAGCGGCATCTTCAGCGTGTCTCGCAAAAACACATGTACAGTGTCAAACAGATCAAGTGCATGTTCCTGAAGGAACCCGCGCATTACCATCTCCCAAATGCTGTACGACGGCTGTAGCCCGCTATCCAGGATTTCGCGCAGAACCTGTACGACGCCAGGGATGTTCCTAGCTCGCAGATGTGTGGAGATGGTCTGTGTGTATGCAAGGAACATGCTTTCGACGTCTATACCGCTCGGTGGCTCTACCACCGGTGTTTCTGTCCAATCTTCTGTTCTAGCTGATTCGTTTATATCGGATTTGCTGTCCTCAAGCATGCGGCTGAGCTCGTGCAGAAGGTTACTAGCCACTGCTGTGTCCTCTGGCCGATCGTACACCTTTAGCAATGCCATTATGAGCTTCTCCGCCGGGACTTGGTCTTTATAGATCAAATCCCAGCTGCGTAGCAGCGCCATAGCCTCGTGCTCTTGATTCTCCTGCAGATAAAGACGTAGTAGTGGCACAATGCACTCAACGTCGACCTGAAGCATCGACGACTTGCGGAGCAAACTATGCTTTAGCTTGGCCTGGTCGAGCTGCGACAGGGGCTCGCCTTCAATGTCCTCCTTTGTAATGCGTTGATGCTGATACACAAGCATATTTCGCACAATCAGAAACACACGGCTAATCTGATTGCGTTCGGCATGCAGCGCTGCCAAGTGGCCATATGTTGAGCCAGCTGGCGCAACGCCTGCATCAACTAGCTCGCGAAACAGCCTTGCTGCCAGCCTCTCGCTTTTCATACGCACAGCGCCGCCAATGAGTCGTGCGTATATGTCTGGATCTGGCTTTTCAATCTGTGGAAGCTGCATGGCCACCCGTCCCTGACGCAGGGCCTCCTCGCGTCCCAGGGGTGTGTTGTCCAACGACGTCGCCGCCTCGAGTGCTGACGCGACGTGCATGATGCGCACTTTTAGATCCCACGGCACCTTGTCGGTGGCAAATTCAGACTTGGGCAGCCTTTGACCAAGATCGGGCAGGCAGCGGCTTATTCGCATTACCCAGATGGCCTGCTCTATGCACATCTGGTGCACCAGCAACCGTACAAGCTTTTGTGTGAGTTTAAGCGGCGGTCGCGCGCCTCGGCTTAGAAACGCTACCCACAGCTTGACAAACGTCGGACGATCGCGCTGCCGAGACATTACGTCACCAACAATTTCCCACGTAACTCTGTTAGGCATAAGGTACCGCGCAATCCGATACGGTACTTGCGTTGCCGGTTCCAGCATCCGCCCGAGGATCTCCATGACGCCGCGAATGTGGTATATCTGCGCAAAACCACCCATCACCGTATGGTAAAACTCCCGCGACACCTGAAGCAGTCTATTGTAACTTTTGCCGCCGACTTGCTGTTGTCGCTGCTGCGCACGCCGCTGCTCAATAACCAGTGTCTGTATCTGATCTAGATCGTCAGTTTCGGAGAGATTGCGAATAACCACATCCAAGTCGTCCTCTGAGCTTGGATTCACCTCATCGTTAGCCGCCTCCTCAGCCTTTTTCAAAGATAATTCGATACGTTCAATATCCTCGTCTGTAGGTATTCGATCGGCTACGGACGAGGCAGTGTTTCGTTTGCCTTTCAGTGATCGAATAAATGGCGCAATATCAGAACTGTCCACCACGCTGTCCAAGAGCTGCAATGCCTCATTTTCCCGCCCACGTTCAAGCGCCAATGCCCGAATAAGACTTCCATATTCGCTAATACCCGGTGTAAAGCCCAAAGAGGCATAGTCCTCAAACAGGCCCATAATAATGCCCGCCTGCGTTTTATTGCGGTCTGCATATGTATCTGTGTCGCAGGCAACGCGCCGCATTATCCGCTGCATCGCGTGTATTGTTAGGTAGCGATGGAGGCCCTTCTTTTGCAAAATCGAATACAAATTCATCATATGCGTCGGCGTGGATCGCGACGGCTTCAGCGCGTCACTGAATAGCCGTAGCTCGGACTGCTCCCTTTCCGGGAGCAGCTGAAAAAACTTTGTCAGGAATGGACTGTAGCTCGGAAGTACCGTCTTATCAAACAACTTTTTTAAGCGCTTCTTATCGTCATCTGATGTAGAATAGCGTTTGTTCTGGTGCGCGTAGCACTTTATGCGAAGTAAATGGCTTCGATCTACCCACAAGCCGGTTGCATAGCTGCTTTGTTTTGCGCATATATGTGTATGTGTGTGCTGGCGATCTCGCCTGGCGTGCTGGTGGCCTGCTCCCAGTGTGGTGCACCTGTTCTTGAGCGCCTGCGCAACGCGTATCGAGTACCCCAGCATCCACCCTTCGTTCCTCGCCTTCAGCGTGTCGCCTATCTATAAACGAATGCGTGCATTCATAGAAAGCTGTGTTTAGATTCTACGATTCAAAAATAGTCTGGCATACACACAGGCAGCGAGGTTTAAATATGAACCAGTACTGTTTCCTACCTGCTCGGGACAATCCAAATGACCGCTGTCAGTAGGTGAATAACCAAGTGCTGTCTGTGCCTCAAGCAGACTGCGTATGTAAACCAAAAGTGCACGCCGTGTTGAATCGGATTGAAGCACAAGTCGCACGATTTAGCAGTACAAATTTTTTAAAAAATGCTGAAGTTGCAACCCTGTGTGGTCTTGCTCTGACTTTTATATTGATCAGATTGAGGTTGAAAAATAAACAAAACAGATCAAGGTATTTGATCACTGCTGACTGCCAGAGCCGCCATTATTGCCTTGCATAAACTGCCGCGCCATGTCCATCAACGCTGGGTTGTTCATCAGCGAAGCTAGCGGGTTGCTGCCTGCGCCAGAGCTGCCAGAGTTAGAGCCGCTATCAGTGGCCCCGGCGTTGCCTGTGCTGCCTGCCGATCCAGACATGTTGCGGGCCATGTCCATCAGCTCTGGGTTGTTCATCATGTCAGCCATGCTTGGGGTCTGACCCGTGTTGCGGAAGTTCTCGGCCATCCGCGACACAGATGGGTTGCTCATCAGGCTTTCGAGCCCGCCATTGGCCATCATGCTCTGTGCCATGTTCATCAGCGCTGGGTTGCTCATCAGCGAGGCAAGATCAAAGCCGCCGCCAGATCCAGCAGAGCTCTGAGCAGCAGGGCTGGCAGGCGAAGCAGCGCGGTCGGAGACTGTGGAGGCAGCAAGCTTGGACTTTGCAGACTCCAGCGACTCCAGCATCCCCTTGTTGCCAGGGTCCAGCGCAAGACCGTCCGTGTAGGCATCGGCAGCCTCCTTGTACTGCCCAAGACCATAGTGAGCCAGGCCCAGGCGCGAGTAGCCCTTGCTGTAGGATGGGTCAATCTTAAGCGCCTGTTTGGCATCAGCGACGGCCTTCTCGTACTCGCCGTTCTGGCTGTAGGCAGCAGCACGGTTGCCATAATAGACGGCGGTATCAGAGACCAAGTCGATGGCCCGGGTGTAGGCATCGATGGCGTTCTTATAGTTCTTCTGTGTTACAAAGCTGTTGCCCTCGGCCTTGAATGCGTCAGCACGCATTCTGTCTTCGTCCGAGGGGCCTGAGGCGGTGTTGGTAGTAGGAGTAGCGTCGACAGGAGCCTTGTCGGTGCTTGAGCCGGCAGTGTTGTTGCTGCTCTCCAGCTTGGCCTGCGTGGCCATGTACACGTCAAACACTTTGTCGAGCGAAAATGGCTTGAGCGACAGTGCTTTGGTCTCAGCGTCGTCCTCCAGATCTAGTTCAAACGCATCTGAAATGCATTGCTTTGCAATTTCCAAGCTTTCAGCACCATCGGTGGAGATTAAATTGTCAGCAACGGCCTTGTCCAAGTACTCGATAATAGCCATGGCTAGCCTCTTGCGGGATTCCTCGGGAGTCTGCATTTCTTGCTCTTTGCGTGGTGGATTGCGCTGTAAGAATAAACGAAAAGTATAAAAAAGGGTTTAGAAACAGAAAAGAGAAAACAATCAAAAGATGTGCCTGATCAGGCAGGTTACCAGGCGAGCTCCTGAGTGCCAGTGTCACCGCAGGATGTGGGCTTGCCGCAGGATCCGGCGTTCTTGAGGACGGACTCGGGGTCGGCAGCGATGGCAGCACGGAAGAGCAGGTTGCCGTACTTTTTGTACATTTCTGTCACACCACCACCCAGAATCAGACGCTCCTCCATGGTCGAAAGGTTGAAGACGAAGACACTGCCACCGCAGTAGATCTTGCGAGCGGGCAGATCAATGGAAACCTCGGCACCTTCCTGAGCCAGGTCGTAGAACTTTTCGTCCTTGAGCACAATGCCCAGTAGCGCCATGTTGGGCTGGTTGCGCGAGTAGATGAATGCGTAAGACTTGGCAATGACGGCCTTGACGCCAGCGCCCTTGAGAGCGCGCGGAGCCTCCTCGCGCGACGAGCCAGAGCCAAAGCCAACACCGGCAACAACAATGTCAAAGCCCTGGGCAGCCTTTTCGCGGAACTCGGGACGGAAGTACTGGAAGGCGTGAGTGCCCAGATCCTCGTCGGACACGCCAGGCATGAACTGGGCTGGGATGATGGCGTCAGTGTCAATGTTCTCCTCAAAGCGCTGCACCTTGCCAGAGATCAGCGAGGCGGAATCGGCAGGCTCGGATTCGGACGCAGAAGCCGAAGACTCAACGGCATCAGTGTTGCGCGCAGCAATAGTCTCGCCGCGCGTAGCCTCAAGCGCGGGGTTGGGCTCAGAGACGGTGACGTCAATACCCTTGTCCATCCACACGTCCAGCATCTTGCGGTAGCGGTCGTGGTCAATCAGATCTAGCAGCTCGCGCGGGTTGGCGACCTTCATGGCGAACGAGGATGCAGCGACAGTGGCAGCCGACGCCAGATTGGCGATAGAGCCAGGACCCATGCGGTTCTTGAAATTGCGGTTCTGCGAGCTGAGCCAGACCTCGCCGTCGCCAGCAACGTCAGCAGCAATGCCCAGGCAGTACGAGCAGCCAGGCGCGCCAACTGTAAAGCCGGCACGCTCGTACACGTCAACCAGGCCCAGGCGGCGCAGCTTGGCCAGGATCGGCACAGATCCCGGTGTGACACGGCGGTTGCCACCAGCAACTGGCACACGGCCAGCGCGCAGACCAGCGTCCAGCACCAATGCAGCCAGGATCAGATCTTCCTCGGCAGTGGTGCAGGCACCAATAAAGCAGCCGTCCAGATCCATCTGCACCTCGTCCACATGCACGACGTTGTCAGGGCTGGGGTGCAGCGCGACTAGCGAATCAACCTGAGACAGATCGATTATGTGAGACTCTGCGTACTGAGCGTCAGCGTCGGCGCGGAAGTACAGCGAGTGCTTCTTGTACGTCGGGCTCTTGCGCTTGGCCACGTACGCCGCAGTGATCTCGTCGGCCTCAAAGACGCCGGCAATACCGCCAAACTCGGTGGCCATGTTGGCGCAGGCAAAGCGTGCATCGCAGCTCATGTACTTGAGCCCTGGGCCGGTGTACTCTACAGCGCGCTCAAATGCCACAGTGTTGCGCTTGAGCTGGCGCAGCACATCGAGGATAATGTCCTTGCCGCCAATGCCAAAGGGAGGCGCACCGACAAAGCGGATCTCAACCGTCTCCGGAACTTGCAGCCATGTCTCGCCTGTAACCAGCGGCATGACAACGTCAGCAGCACCCATGCCAATCGACAGCGCGCCGACAGCACCGGCCGAGCACGTGTGCGAGTCAGCACCAATGACCAGCTGACCGGGCTGTGCACGCTCGCGGTAGAACTCGGTATGCAGAATCGTATAGTTCGGGCGATAAAAGTCGACTAGGCTCGCCTCCTCGGCAAAGGCCTCGGACGTAGACACCAGCTCGCGCGGCTTGGCCTGATCCATAATGCGTGGATCAGCCGTGTGATCAATGGCCAGCCAGAAGCGGTCGTTGCGGTTGACGCCTGGCCGACCCATTGCGCTGTATGTCTTGTCCATGCCCTTCCATGTGAGCTCTGATGCAATCGTCCAATCAACGCCCACGCAGACCATGTCGCCTGGCTGCACATCGCCTGGCGCTGTCAGACCGATTGCATGGTGCGCAATGATCTTCTCGCACAGCGTCATGCCGCGCCGCTCTGTCGGCCGGGCTGCCAGCAGCGCCGGCACTGCGCCTGCGTCCTCGACGTTCAGGCCCTCAGCGTATGCTACTGCCGCCCGCACCACTGCGTCGCCCACATCTGCCGTTGAAGCTACGCCGCCAAGATCACGCGTGCGGATCCCCCAGCCATTCAGCTCGTCGCTGTCCAGCACACGCCGCACCGCCAGCTCAACCACCTCAGCCTCGCGCTCCATGCCCAGCGAGTACCGCAGCATCATTGCCGCGCTCAGGATTGTGCCAACAGGATTCGCCACACCTTGCCCCGCAATGTCAGGCGCTGAGCCGTGGATCGGCTCGTACAGACCACGACTCGGCCGAGCTGCCGATGGCACACCGTTGAGCGATGCCGACGGCAGCAGTCCCAGAGACCCTGGAATCACTGACGCCTCATCTGACAGAATGTCGCCGAACATGTTCTCCGTGAGCACTACGCCGTTAAGCGCGCGCGGGTTCTTTACCATCAGCATGGCTGCAGAGTCCACCAGGTGGTGCTCCAGCTTGACTCCTGGGAACTCGCGGGTGATCACGTCTGTCACCACACGCCGCCACAGACGCGATGTCGCCAGCACGTTGGCCTTGTCAATAGAGTGAATTGTCTGCTTTGGCTGCGCCTGCGACGCCAGCGCACCAGCCAGGCGAGCAATGCGCTCGACTTCCGGCACGCTGTACTCCATTGTATCGTATGCGCACCCGTTTGCGTCTTCCTCGCCGCGCTTGCCAAAGTAGATCCCGCCTACCAGCTCACGCACTACCACAAACTCTGCGTCGCGCACCAGCTCCTCCTTCAGCGGCGAACAGCTTGTCAGCGTGCCTGCCGGGAAGCTCATGGGCCGGATGTTCGCAAACAGATCCAGAGTCTTGCGCAGGTCCAGCAGACCCTGCTCAGGCCGCGGCCCCATGCCCTTGGACGCGTCATTGGCATCAACCGCCCGTGGCCATTGTGGCCCGCCCACTGCTCCCAACAGAATCGCATCGGCGCTCTCGCACGCCGCACGCGTCGCGTCAGGGAATGGTGTTCCTGTCGCGTCAATCGCGCAGCCGCCAAACTTTTGCTCCGAGAACTCAATGCATGCCCCGCCCGCGCGCGCACGGACCTCCGTAATTGCCTTAAGCACCTTGACTGCCTCAGCCGTGACCTCTGGTCCGACTCCGTCGCCTGGAAGCACTACTACCTTGAATGTCTTGGCCATGTTATAATCGATATGCCAGCGTTGTTGCAATATATGCCAAGCAAAGGGGAAAACAAAAAGATTAGATGAAAGCTGTACACTGCCTGCCCAGTGCAGACCAGGGGCCTTTTATCCTCTGCTCTTGTGCGAGGGCCGCATAATTTTTCTGCTCGATGACTCACATGCTCGTTTTTACTTTCTTTTCAAAGTGAGATCATCAGAAAATGACCTGGCAAAAAATGACTTCCAGTTGTCCAAAATAGCACTGGCAAATCAATGGCCGGGAAAACTATGTTCCACTTTTCCCTGCCAACCAAGCGATCCGTGCGATTGATCTCCTACATGCGATCACGTTAGGTTCAGTTAGTCTGGTTTAGCGTCTCACGCTGCACGCTATGCTCAGGTCGCGCAGACTGTGCATTGCTGTCTAGATAAGCTTCCTGTTACCTTCCATGCGCACAAAACTCTGGAAACCGGCATTGGGCCAGCTGTGTGACAAGTTTCTGACACTCGCAAACGCTTAAATGTTCGTTGAACCGTACTGCGCCTACAATAATTGATTAACAAAAAGTAAGTTATTCCGTGTATTCCCACCCACAGAAGCCCACACTTGCCTCTACATGCGATTGACCTGAGCGTCTCAACCATCACCCGAGGCGCACTGGCCAGCATCGGCCATGACTGTGCAAAAACATTGCCTGCTTCTCCGTCCTGGCGCTTTGCAAATATCTGTCGAGCGGCAAGCGATGCTGAGCTGTCGATTGCCCACTCGACTGCAGAAAGAAGGAGCTCTCTGGCAAATGATGCTCCTTGGCCTTTGCCACTAGTCAGGCGTGATGCAAACACTGTTGGTGCAAGTAATATGTGCAACATATCTTCACCGTGACAATCTTGCTGAGCGGTACTTTCTTCTGCCAGCTCAATTCCCAGCTGTCTCAGCCTAGAAGTTGATCTTTTAATAATGCGATACTCGTGGTTGTTCAGCACAACCGCCACCGGCGGCACAAGTACGCTAACTCCGTCAACACGAGACAACACGTGGTCTTCTGAAATTTGCGAAAGCGATTGCAATGTTGTGCTTAGCTCATTAAAAAACCCTTCAAGACGGATGCGCTCATCGGCTGCATGCTGGTCAATGGCAACTAGCCAGTTGTCGCATATGCACATAATATACTTATCGTCGGCCTGTCCAATAACCTGCAGTGCAAATATGTCAATGCTTGCGGTATGTCCATCGGAAGCAACCGACATCAATTTTGCCGGACTCATGCAAGGAATTGGAGCTTCTATACGCAGCTTTTTGGGAGAGGCGTGGACTTCTGGTTTGCTAAAGCATATCGGAAATCTACAGATCACATAGCGCCAATGTGCTGGTGTGGTTTTTAGCATAAGCAAGTTTAAAGCATGTATATATATGTTTTCTACCAACCTGCTTGTCGCTGTGTACGCCGCTGCATCTGCTGCATAGTCAAGCAAATGCCTTTGTTTACTTTTAGGTTCCAAAAAGCTTCCAGAATACGGATAGTTATTTTTAAAGCCAAGAGTTCGCTTTGACCCCGATATCTGTCTGGCCAAAGACATAGATGCCTGCATTTGTGCATCTGAGATGAGCGCGAATTTTCGTAAAAACTTGATACAAGCTAATGTCAACAGTTGCTTTAGTTCCAACGAAACCTACATATAATATAAGCATATAGCCTTGATTTTCTGACAATGTATGTGCTCTTAATATAAACAAGTCTTACAAGTGATACAGCCGTACACATACCTCTTCATCTGTCACAGACTCTTGTGCTGAAGCTGCTGTATCGTCAACGGTCACAATTAAAATAAACATTGGATACATTGTCCGTGACGAATTAACAGAATCACCACCCTGTATAGCCACGTTGGATTTAGACATGTACGAATCTGTTGCCAATGCCGATCGCACAGTACCAAGCGCATCAGATGTGTCATAAACTCGTCCATTCAAAAATATATGTTGGATTCGACATTGCACTGGCGCTCGTGATACCGATCCATAAAGCGAGTATTTGCCATGGGTTATAGAGACAGAATCAAGCATCTGCGCCATCGACGGGCCATATATTTGCGAAACCCGCTGGCTAAGTGACTGTGTTGCTGAGTATAGAAACACGGGAAAATCTGTGCTGCCCAAAGTAAAGTGCAGTGTCACCTCGGGATACTGTAGCATACGAACTTGTAGCTGCGTCTTAATGGTCGCAATAATTTTTCTGGCAGATTCAAACATAGCTCTACGGCGCACCGGATAGCAAGCAAATATTCCGCTCACTTTTACAGCCGTTGAAAACAATGATATTGCGTTTGAGCTGCGCTCGCCAGCAACAACTTGCCGTTCATTTTTAATGATGCATCGGTGAGCCTGACTCTCATTAGCAGCCCGACTTGTCACCTCAATTGTGCCAATATTGGATATGTTTGCCAGTGCTGAATAAAAATGTTGTTAATGTTAGTTAAAGTAGGCTATTTAGAGAAACGTAAAGTTGGACATTGTTTTCTCACCTTGGCCATTCCGTCCTAGCATTCGTCTGTTTGCTGTTGTTGGAATAGCCTTTTGCTTGGAGGTCATATATTGGTGGCCAAGCTTGCTAAATTCACCTTTTAAGATACCACGTCCATTGTCTTTGACCAAGATAGTGCACTGGTCAAGGTTGACCTCGACCCGAATCCCCGTAGCACAGGCGTCAATGCCTAATGGAAAATACAATAATTTGCAATTAATAAAATCACACCAGCTTGTGGATAAAAATAGGATTCGCGAGAGTGCTAGAGTAGAACATATATTAACCATGTTTCGTACTGTTTTCAAACAGCGCAATAACAACACTGCATATGTCCGGTATTGCGGATGTAGAATATATTGAGCGGATTGTTGCAGGGTGCAGCTTTTCAATAGCTGATTCAGAAGTCTGAACAGAATCCATCAACATGTATATGGTATAAAATATACTGAATAGTGTACAATGTTCAGAATAAAGCATGAGCGCGTTTCAATTATATAAACAGCAGGGGAATGCACTCAATTATTGACTTTAATTGGCCAAGCTTTACTAATATAATCAATTTAGCTAATATTTTTAATCTCTCTTTGCTCATTTTGAATGTGCATAATCAAGGCTGTTTTGAACGGACGACGCCAACATGAGAGCAGCAGATGCCGAAGCACCCGCCACAATATAGCCACTCTTACAATGATATTGTGCCCAGAAAGAACAAAGACCAAAATCGGAAAGGGACGCTATTGTTGCACTCAATACAATGGGGCGTCACCCGATGGGCTTTCATCATCCAGAGTCAAATCTGAGAGCTCCGTTCACTATGGCCTCTTCCGAGGCACATACTCGTGTTCATATCTTCCAAAATCGCGTTAACTGGATGGAATTGTTGGGTTTGTCGGGTTAGGAGTTGCAGGAGCTGTGGAAGCTGTGTGAGTCTTGCGAGCCGTGGAAGTCTTGCGAGTCTTGAGAGCCCTGCGAGTCTTTGGGGCCTTGGGAGTCTTGGGAGCCTCGATTGGCTGCCCCCGCTGGAAACGAGTAGGGACTGTTCCTGTTTCCCGCAAGCTGAAAAGAATATGCCGAAAATTCAACACTGCTACTAAATCCCGATTCCACAACTTGCGTTGGAATTTGCCCTCACTTTGGTCCTTCTTTTCGCACTCCTTTTTGCCCAAGTAACCGCGTTTGTCGTCGTATGTCTTAAAGAACTCCACACATTTTTCGCTTTGACAGCTCAGGAGTCCATGACACTTTACTTCGGGTTGAATGTGGTGCCGGAACGGCCGCGGATTTGGGACGTAGTGTGTATTTGACAACTGACCGTTGCAATTCGGGCAGGTCTTCGAGGTCAAATACTCGTCAATCAAATAAACGTCGAACCCGCCACGCTTCAACAACGTCCGCCAGCCCTTGCCGCGAATTGGCTCATGAAACCGGGTCATGGACGCCGACCAATTGCCAAGGATGAAGACGGTGTCTTGCGAGAACCTCTTTTTCAGGCGGTTAATTAACAACTGGTCGGCCTGCTGCTGGTTGATGAACGCTGACAGCCGCAGCTTGCGGTGCAATGGAACCTTGGGTGTTGTAGCGCCGACCTGCTGATGGCACATTGTCTTGTAAAATATTGTCAGTTTAGCCGCCACTTCCGCCCGGGCCGCCAGGTACTCCTCAAAAAGCTTGAGGTTGGGCTTGATGCAGCTGCCGGCACCCAGGCGTCGTTCGGCTGCTGCAACGTCTGCTGTCTTCTCGTTCTGGAGGATCTTTCGGTATTTTGTAATGCGTGTTTCTTTGCGCTGTTGACTGTGCGTGTGTCGGTATACACACTTTTCCTGGACAGTGCTCTTTTCATGCATCATGAAGAGTAGGTCTCGACGACCTGGATCGACAAGCACACAGCGCCCAACAGTACTCTGCAACTGTGCCTGCGACAGATCGCTGATGTACACACAATCTGCCTGCTGCTGCGGCTGGACTGGTGATGTTTGTAGCAGTGGTTGCTGTGCCGGTCGTTGCTGTACTGGTGGTTGCTGTACCAGTGCTTGCTGTACCAGTGCTTGCACTGGCTGCGCTGATAGCCACGCTTGCCACTTTTGCTCTGCCGGTATCCATGCTTGCCACTCTTGCTCTGCCGATAGCCGCGCTCGCTCTGCCAATTGCCATGCTTGCTGTGCTTGCTGTGCTGATTGCCATGCTTGCTGCACTGCCGGTATCCATACTTGCCACACTTGCTCCACCGATCGCCATGCTTGCCATGCTTGGTCTGCCGATTTCCACGCTTGCTGGACTGCCAGTATCCATGATTGTTGTGCTTGCTGATACCGCGTCAGCTGCACTGGATGATATGCCAGCCGCGCTCGCTGCGCCACCGGTTGCGGCTGCCACGGCTGTTGTTCCGATTCTACACGTTTGCGTTTTCGGCCAGCTTTGCTTTTAGTAGTCTTCACTTCGACTGTCTCACGAACTGCTGAGATGGAGACCCCATCTGTATAGATAACACCTTTGAATAGATGCCGTGCATGAGGGCGAAACATCCACCGTTTCAGGTCAACTGTCTGTGCCCAATACTTGTCTATATTTGGCTGAATGTTGTCTTTGCCACCCAATAGTTGTTTGTATGGCTGGCCAAGTATGCACCGGGCCAGGATAGCTGTGTTGAGCGGAACATGTAAGTACACCCATGAGCGCCGCAGCGGCAGTGCTTGGGTGCACTTCTTATCCTGTTTGGCAAGAATCGCGTTCAGGCAAACAAATGTTTTTAGATGTTGTAGCGGATTAGCCTTGACATCATAATAGATACTATCCATCTGGAACTGGTAGCTGTCGCTGTAGCTGTCAAAAACTGGATGCAACAAACCAATTATTTCATCCTCTCATTCAGACATACCGACTGGCTGACCAGTGCCCAGTGATTCCTTGAACCGACGTGCAGGACCCCAAATCTGGACCTCACACTCGCGTCGGATTATGGCTGCTGTTGCGCCTTCAGCTTTACGCCGTGCTGCCAATTCTGCCCGCTGCTGTTTGGAGTCCAACAGCACATTTACCGCACGACGCCATGTGTTACCATAGTGTAACACAACATTATTGCGATATTCGGTGAGCATTGACTCTGCAATATAGTTTGCTGTCTCGCTTAAATATTTGAATGCACAGAACTCCAGCTTGGAGGCTGCTTGATATGCTGGCAAATATGATTCAATGAGTGCACAGATTTTAATTGTCTCCTCCCTTTTAGTTTTGAGTTTTGTGCCCTGTGTGCAATGCTGGAATAACTCATAGAAAAAGGCCTTGTCTAACGTGGAATAAACAAATGACTGCAGGTTGTCCAACTTGGCCAACAATATATATCATGCCAGCCCGTATGCATGCATAGTCACATAATTGACTGCAGCAACATAGTCTTCTAGTGCTTGGCGATATTCTGGATTCCACCCAGCCTTGTTTAAACAGTGCTTGCGCACCAAGGTGGATGGAGAGGACATGGAAATAATAACTAAATAAAGCAATGGACTGGAATTTAGATATTTCTCTTAAAACAAGTTGTTCTTTATTTGAAACACAGTGGCCA
>JANBQW010000059.1:9001-23232 GCA_027577515.1 Coemansia sp. RSA 678
AATTCAATGTGGCAATGCCATTTGCCTTTCAGTCAAATGTAACAATAAAAAATTACAATGTTGATAAATAAAAAAAAAATAGCTGACTACATGTCAGCGCTTGCTACTTTAATAATATCAATGGTCTTTGGTAGAGATTTCAGCTGCTCGCTTGCACTGTCCACTCTGTCAGCTAGTCTAGCAGCAGCTACTTGTGATGTGGCAAGCGACTGCTGGGTCTCGCGAATGCAGATATCAAGTGACGCTGTTTGCTTGGCAACCCGCATCAACATATCTCGAAGTTCGCTGCCGCCTGAGACCTCCTGCGCCAACGAACCCAAGTCATTGACTGTTGCTTGTGCATGCTCGCGAATATCTGTCCGCGCCTCTTCGGTGGCTGTCGCTTTAGAATTCATAATTGTGAATATAAATACAAGACAAAGCTACTTTTAAAGTTAGCAGCACTTTATTACACAAGATAAAATAACCAAACACACTTTCAATTAGCATATGGGATGTCATCAGACTTGTCTTAAAGTTTGGGATATAAAACCTTCCTTGGCGCTTGCCGATTCAAGCCACTCTTTCCCTTCTTGTTAGTTTTTCTTTTCTTTCTGTTTACTACTCTGATTAGCAAATGGCCAGTACTGCTTCACAAACGCTAGATCATCTCTTTACCCATGCAACCGACTATATGCGACATCTTGCCAGTATAATTGGCAAGCTCGATGACATCCAGTACACGCAAGAGTCAGTTGCGCTTCCCGGAAGCACAATTGGCAAGCATGTGCGCCACGTTCTAGACCATTTTGCCTTGCTGTTTGCTGCACTTGCAAGTGCTCAGTCTGCATCCGATAACTTGCAGCATCCGCTAGGCCCGGTCGATTATGCCCACCGTGAGCGCAGCCCATTAACTGAGAGCACAGTTGATGGCGGCCAGTGCAGTATTGGCAGGGCAATTGCAACTGTGGAGCAGTTGCGTGAGCGTGAAACAGCAATTCCGTCATTTATCACCGTTTCCGACACTTTGCCCGGTGGAACTACAGCCAGCTTTTTGTCGACTGTAGATCGCGAGCTGTGGTTTTGCATACACCATATGATTCACCACAACGCAATTATTGCGTCGCTAATGTTCGAGCTTGGCCTTAACCCACCAACTGAATTCGCATATGCTCCGTCGACAATTAAGCTTGCTCATGACCTTGCAAAGTAGCTAACAGTTGTTTAATGTAACCTTTTGAGCTGAACTGGCTGACAATAAAAGTGTGCTATGAAACTTGGCTCATATTTTTTGGCATTCAAACCTCATTTGTGTGCTTGCGGCCCGCTTAATTAGCTAAATTTGGGTTGCAGCTCGAGCTGTTGCCAAAAGGTTGGTTCGCAAGCAAAGCTCATGGCAGATGTTAGCTGTACCCGAGTAGGAATTTGTAAACAATGCTCATAAATGGACATGCAAAAATATGCACTTGCACTTGCCTCTCTTTCCTTCTTGAGGTCGGAATATTAGTGGTGTGTGATGTTGAAATACATGGCAATGCAGCTGCATAATTATTGGGCGTTTGTCTTTGTCCAACCAAAAAGCACTACCGTTTGTAGCAACTATTGTTAAATAGGCTGCCAATGAAATGGCCGACACTGGCCAAATACATGTGCGTGCAAATTGCCCCTGCAGCGCACGATGAGTGCCTGACGTTCTCACTTGACTTTTTTGCTTCCAGCCCATGTGTAAAATATTGGAAAGAACCCAAATTTGGCAATGGCACGGGTCCAGAATTTATATTTTAATATACAGGACATTATCGGACATTCGTATACATGTGTACGTTTGTTGGTACGCTTTGATAATTGCCAAACCGCTAAATATGAGCTCGGGAATAGGCGCTTACTTGTCGTCGCTGCTGGCCGCTTGCATTGAGATGGTGTTGGGCTGCACCGGTTGTTTGCTAACGCTGCATCTCAAACACCGACAAATTGCATAGCGTGTTATTTGACTCGTAGCAGTTGTTGCAATAAATACAAAAACATTGACATTGATATATTATTGACAAAAATACACATATTGGAGGTACGAGTGTCTTTGGAAAAGGTTGAAGAATTTTTAGCTAAAAACCCCCTTTCAAAGTCATATTTGCTGGAGCTTTGCGCTACAAGTCTCTACAACATCAACTCTACACTCCAGATCAACAATGCCTGTTCCATCGCACACACTGGGAGCTACAAAGTACCAGCTACTATGCGTGCTTATTGCATCCATAAGCAGCCTGAATTTTGGGTGGAACTTTGGTGTTATTAATCTTCCCGGCGACGTAATCACAAAGTGTATTGCTGGTCCCAAACACACAATCCTAGGACTTCCATCATGTTTGCCGGCAAGCAACATTGTCTGGGGATTGGTAGTTGGTGCGTTTGCGCTGGGAGCTCTAGTCGGAGCAATATCGTGCACGCGGTACGCCAACATGTACGGACGCAAAGCTGTGCTCATGTACTCAAACATACTTGCTATTGTTGCTGCCATACTGTTTGGCGTTGCGGTAAACATTCCAATGTTGGCAATTGCTCGGTTTTTGGCCGGGGTAGCTCAAGGATGTGCAAACGGCACGTTTACAAACTATGTGGTTGAAATTACCACACCTCGCGCACGCAACACGCTGGGCTCAATGATTCAGGCCTCGATTAGCACTGGTACAATGCTTGCACAGCTGCTGTCGCTACGACTATCGACTCCGCCGCTTTGGCGCATTCTGTTTGCAATAACTGGCGTTATTTCACTTATTCATATGGCAATGTTGACCATGTGCGTAGAGTCGCCCAAATGGCTTGTATCAAAAGACCGGATTGACGAAGCCCGTAATGCATTGCAAAAGCTGCGCAAATCTGCGGATTGCACAGAAGAGTTTAATACGCTGGTCAATACGGTGCGCGCAGAGATGGGACCCAGTGCGTACACGGCTAGTATATCTGACGTTATTCGGGGCAAGACGCCCGACAATTTGCGGCACCAGCTTTTGCTTGCTATTCTTGTTATGGTATTCCAGCAGTTCAGCGGCATAGCCGGCGTGTCGTTTTACTCAACCAAACTGTTTGGCTCAATCACCGAGCCCCCAACACACTACAGCACGACGCCTACCCTGGCGCAGATTCTAACCGGTATTTTATCCGTTGTTGGTACACTGGTGGCACTGACAGGTTTGGCATTGGCCGGATACTTTGGGCGCCGCACACTTATGTTATTCTCACATACATCAATGTTTGTATGCAGCATCCTCATAGCTGTAGGTAGCATCATGGGCTACAACATCATGGCAATTGTTATGGTATTTGTGTTTTTTGCCGTGTTTATAGTTGGCCCTGGCCCATTGCCGTGGGTAATTCCAGGCGAGATGACACCCATATACGCGGTATCAGCAACTATTGCCGTTAGCGGGAGCGTTACCTACACGTGCTTATTCACCATTGGCATAGTATTTTCGTCGCTGCTTGACGCGCTAAAGGGATACACGTTTTTGCTGTTTGCTGCTACCAATTTAATTGCAGCTGTGACGCTCTTCTTCTTGCTGCCCGAGACCAAGGACCGGCGCGTGTCAGACATGATCCAAACACATTCTGTGGGCGTGCACAACATTATGCAGCAAAAATACCGTTCAGAAGTTTACGTTGAAAAGGAAAAAAGCATTTTATAGGGTTTAAATATCATTTCCAGCATTTAATATATAATATACTGAATAAACTATAATAGAATGACGCGTCCAGGAACATTTTAGATTACGTAATTAGTTCAAATGGGGAGAATCAGATGCAACCATGCATTTTATGAATGGAAAAATGTTTTGGTAATTCAAAAAATCGGGTAATCATGCACAATGGCCTGTGCTCACGCGTTCGGTGCAGCTTGGTGCATTGATCTATTAGGCTGGTACAGCATTAAATTTTTGGTTGGTGGTTGTTTGTGCAACGTGGTGCATATGTGGCCCCTTTTTGCTCCGAGCCCGTGTCAAAAACGGTGGCTGGTACGGAAAAGCCGTGTCCCCGGGTGGAATAACAAACAATGACAAAAAACAAACTGCAAGGAAAAAGCCAATTGCAGTTACCTCCTTTTTCCACGTTAATATAGAGTCATATGAAGCTCACATAAATAATGTCGAGGCTACCATTGTTGAATAATATGTCGGTGGAAGAAAAACGGGCTGTGCATTGGCCAAACGTCATTTATCTATTCTGTACGAGTTCCCGAGAGAGAAGAGTATTCAACATTTGGTAGATTGTCTATTCGGTCACAAGCAAGATGAAAAAACCTGTGCATTGCGTCGGTGATTAGAACGTATATTCCATTATGAGAAATAGTACAGTACGTGAATGCCCGTTTGGCACGGGCCCCTTCCATTAGGAAATGACGAGATGCGTAAATGGTATGACTGATTCCGCAAATAAAGGATATTTGTTTACGTGCTCACAGACGGAGATTGCCAAATGAAAAATGGGCTCGGAGGCGGGCTCTTTTTCATGTACAGATGTCAGCTACAAAAAATCGGCGCAGGAAAAAGTATATTCCGGGGAAATAACGTTCGAACAGAAAGAAGGGATTCCAAAAAAAGATAGCCATACCAGATGATGTGGCTCGAAGACATGTTTTTCTTTAGAATTGGGTGGTTTTCGCGCACAAGGCTGAAGAAAGTATTATTCTTTCGCAAAAATGGCCCGTTGTTTGAGCCATATAAAGTCCAAACAAGATGGAATCAACACAACCTACAACATTATCTTTTCTCTAGCCTTACCAACAAGTATTCTCAAGAAATTTATAAAACATATTTAATTTATAATTAATGGCAGTTTCATCAGAATCGCTGGGTGTAACAAAATACCAGCTATTTTGCGTATTAGCCGCATCACTCAGCAGTCTAAATTACGGATGGAATTACGGCGTGACGAATCTGCCCGGCGACGTAATCACAAAGTGCGCAGCCGGACCCCAGCACACAATTCTTGGACTCCCCTCATGTCTGCCTACAAGCGACGCAACATGGGGCCTCGTCATAAGTGCATTCCCCATCGGCGCCCTCGCCGGTGCCATCTCATGTACGCACTTTGCCAACGCATACGGCCGCAAAGCCGTACTTTTATATTCCAACATACTTTCTATATTAGGCGGACTGTTGTTCGGCGTATCCGTAAACGCACCAATGCTGCTTATTGCTCGGTTTTTGGTCGGCGCAGCTCAAGGATGTGCGAACGGCACGTTTACAAACTACGTGGCGGAGATTTCCACCCCGCGGGCACGCAATACATTGGGCTCGGTTATTCAGTTTTCAACGTGTATTGGCACGATGATGTCGCAGCTTTTGGCGCTTGGGCTCACGGTGCCGCCGTTATGGCGTGTGCTGTTTGCAATCACCGGCGTTATTTCGCTTATTCATATGGCACTGCTGACCATGTGCGTAGAGTCGCCCAAATGGCTTGTTTCTAAAGACCGTATTGACGAGGCTCGCAAAGTATTGCAACGACTGCGCAAGTCTGCGGATTGCACAGAAGAGTTTAATACGTTGGTCGATACAGTGCGTGCTGAGATGGGGCCTAGTGCGTACACGGCTACCATATATGATGTTGTAAGAGGCAAAACGCCCGATAATTTGCGGCACCAGTTGTTGATCGCTGTGCTCGGTATGGCGTTCCAACAGCTGAGCGGCATATCCGGCGTCTCGTTCTTCTCCACCAAACTCTTCAACTCAATCACTAATGTCCCCACGCACTACAGCACCAAGCCCACGTTGGCGCAGATTCTCACCGGCATGGTCTCCACCACTGGTACACTTGCCGCGCTTGCCGGCATTGCCATGGCCGGTTACTTTGGCCGCCGCACATTGCTCATATTCTCTCACATGGCCATGGCCATTAGCAGCATCCTCATCTCGGTTGGAAGCGTCAAGGGATATAATATTTTGGCAATTGCTATGGTGTTTGTGTTTTACTGCGTGTATATTGTTGGCGCAGGGTCCATTCCATGGGTGTTCCCGGCCGAGATGACGCCCATATACGCGGTGTCGGCCATTTCTGCGGTCAGCGGAAGTATTGCTTATGCGAGCGTGTTTGCTATTGGCATGGCATTTGCCCCATTGATGGATGTTTTAAAAGGATATACGTTCCTTTTGTTTGCTGCTACCAATCTGGCTGCTTCGGTGCTGTTCTTCTTTTTGCTTCCCGAAACAAAGGACAAACGAGTTACGGAGATGATCCGCATCCATTCGGTGGGTGTGCACAATGTCATGAAACGCAAGTACCGCGCCGAACTGTACAGCGAAAAGGACAAGGAATGCATGTAGCTTTTATTCGTATGAAATACGCTTCTTTATTTTGACAAATGCAACCTGCACCTGGATATTGAAAGCAATAGAGTATAAAAGAGATACTACATACCGCCGACGCCCATGGCACCCATCTCGGCCTGCTCCTTGGCAAAGGTCTCAAAGTAGTTGTAGATGATGGTGACCGCAAGCAGGATACCAGTACCCGAGCCAATAGCGCCCATCAGATCTGCCGAGATGGACAAAATGCCGATGATGACACCGCCGACCGTCGCAGCGGTCGGGATAATGCGCTTGAGCTCCTTGTACATTGTCGTGTCTCTGTACCCGGCAATGACCGTTTGCTGCTCACGCAGCTCACGCGCAACGTCGCGAGGGCCCGAGCCGCTGATGTCCAGCCAGGCGCGCGACAGCACCGCGCACGCAGTCAGCATGTACGCAACGTAGAACACAAAGTGAATCGGATCCTTTAGCGTGTTGACAAACGACTTTGGCGGCGTCATGTAGTACGTCAGCCCTGACGTCGGGAAGAACTGCGACGAGCCCTGGTACGGCTCCCACACGCCAAATATCTTCACCAGCAGATTGTCGGGGAAACGACGGTACAGCAGCTGCGAGATCATAAACACGTTGGATGCAAGAGCCGACTGCAGCATAATAGGCATGTTCGATGTGTAGAACAGCTTGATCGGATACGCAGCACGGTGGCCGCGGAACCGCGCCGACTTGATCGGGATCTCCACGCGGAAGCCCTGCAGGTAGATAACCACAGCAAACACCAGGGCCGTGGCCACCAGGTTCGTCAGGTTGGGCAGCTGCGAGCGCGTAAACGCCTCAAACAAAGCCTTGAACTTGTTTGAGCGCACAAACAGCAGATGGAAGAACGAGATGATCGCGCCCTCAAACTCAGGGCCCTTGCCGTTGTTGACGGTCAGCGGAGAAAGCGACTTCCACACAATGTCTTCGCAAATGTTCGTGGCAATGAACAGGTTGATCCCCGAGCCCAAACCGTAGCCCTTTTGCAGCATCTCGTCGAGCAGAATGACAATAGCACCCGCAACAAACAGCTGGATAATAAGCAGCAGACAGATACCAGCGCCCAAGCTCTTCGGGTCGCCATACTGACCAGTCATGACAGCTACCGTGGCTGAGCCAAACGTAATCAGCATGGCAAACAGCTTTTGCGCGCCGGAGAACAGCGCACGGTCCTCCCTTAGCGAGTAGTCAACCGAGATAATCTGCGCGCCAGCAAGCAGCTGCATAATCATTCCAGACGTAATAATGGGCGTGATACCAAACTCCATAAGCGTTCCGCGGTTGGACGCGAGAATCACACGCATCCAGTACAGTGGATCAGAAGAATCCGACGACATAATACCATACAACGGCACTTGCGACAGCACCAGGAAAATCAGCAGCGTAATCACTGTCCATAGCACCTTTTGGTTGAACGCGACCTTGCGGTCAGGCGCTGCAACCTCAGGAATTATAGCCATAAATGGCCGGATGAGCGTAAGGAAGCGGAAGCCCATCGCCTAAAACTAATCTGCAAGAGTAAATTCCTAAACACAAGATTGTCCCGCAGAAAAACAAGAGATTGAGAGAAAGAAAAAGAACAGGCAAATTGTAAACAAGAAGAAAGAAGCAGGACCAGGCAAAATCACGATAAAAGCTGGCCAGAGAATGCGCGTTTGGGCGGCTGCTGGCTGGCTGCTATTGGCCTGAATCATTTTTGCCAGACCGGCTCATCACGTGCACGCGTTACGGCTCATATTTCATTAGATCAAATGAACTAGATTATATCGAGCAGAACATGGATTGCTTGCTGAATAGCGAGAATAAGCAGAATATATTGAGAGAAAAACACAGAATAACAGGCAAGGTTAATTAGAAAAGGAGTTAGCAGACAGGTGTGGCAAACTGAGTGCCAAACACAGTGTCCCAAAAATCGCTGGTGATGCCAAACCCGGCCTTAAAGTCCTTGTAATGGTGACGCAAGTGGTACGTCTTCAACTGAGACAAGTGCTTGTTGGAAGACGTGCCGTGGTGCAGCCAGTAATGGCACTCGTCGTAGAGCACGTAACCAGCAGTAAGACCAGCAGCCACAGCATGTACCATTCCTGGGGTGAAGATACAGCACAGCAGGCCCAAAATGTTCAGGCCCAGAAACGTCGATAGGGCTGGCGGCATGACCAGGCGCAGCGGATCCATGGGCAAAAAGTGGTGCACGCCGTGCAGAAAGAAATGAGCAACCTGGGCTATCGTGCCCTCGGGGATATTTTCATCGTAGTGGAACACAAACCGATGCATGCTGTACTCCAAAAGCGTCCACGACACAAGGCCAAACACAAAGCCTACGAACATAACGTTGAGCGGCTCGTACTTTACGCCCAGCACAAGCAGCGTCACCATAATCGGCACCCAATAAACAGGAATGACCCACCACGGCGTGCGCGTAAACGTCTCGCAAAATGAGTTGGCAAAGAACACCGCCGGTCGCGGCAAATGATGCGCCTTGTGCACTTCCCGTATATAAAACTCTCGAGTGAACTTTGAGTTCCACATTTGCATAAATAAAGGGCGGTTGAGGTCCAAGAACTTCTCCTCCTCGACTTGCTCCATTTCGTCGCGGCCCGACGCAGGGGGTTGGTCTTGCCGCTCGTCGGATGTTATTTCGCCCACGTAAAAGTCCTTGAGCACGCGGTACGCTTGGATGGCATGAGTGTGGATAGATGAGTCGCGCATCACTTCGGTTACGTCTTGCCCGGCAAACTGCATGAGAACGTCGGAGCCGCCGGGATGGTCCGTGTGGAACGTTGTCAGGTCGAACACTTGGTTACCGCGGATCACCCACAGCGATTGCGCATTGTCGTGCTTTGCCACCTCGGCCCGCGAGTACTCGCGCAGCTTGGTATCGATTGCTGGCTCCATAAAAGTAGCTCCGGTTCTCGCTTGTGTCCCGAAACTCCCCCACAGGTTTTGAGAGGGAGGGAAAGGCGTAAAATAGTCTGTAAATATAAAAGTAATTCCCACCGAAAAAAGGGAAAGTTCAGTAACGGTCAATCCTACAAATATAAGGATATGAAAAAGGCTAAATATCTACGCTCAAGATAGAAAATGAAAAATGAAAAAGGAAAAAGAAAAGGGAAATAAAAGGCCAGGAACTATTGCCGAGAACACAATGCGAAATTGTCACTCGTGTGCGCATAACATGAAAGATGTTTTGCGGAAATATCTTACCACTGAAGTTTATCTTGCGGAAAAACGAGCTCAGACTCGAGTGGTAAGCCAAAAATAAAGTTGGGAACCTGAGCTCCCCAAAAACGGGCGGTGCTCCGTTCGCCGCATGCAATGAGCAAAGGATTTATTTCTGGCAAATCAAAGCCTGGACCGCTCCACAATGGCCAAGAACATGAGCCTGATTGCGATTGATTAGATTTCAGCATGATCTAGGATTTGTTGATCTAGCTACTCGTGTGTTTTGGACAACTGGCTGCGCAGCAAGCAAATAAGAAACCGAGAAAAAACCGTGCGTTTTTGCCTTTAGCTTTGCATTATTAGTATGGTTTTATTGATACCGCCGTACCATTAGCTGCCCGCACTATTGACTCTACACTATTGACTCTACACTATTGCCTATCCGCACATGCCCGAAACACCAACGCGCGATGGCCAAAAGCGGCCACGCCCACCCACATCGCCGCTATCCAAACGCGCCCAAAGCGCCGACGCACCGCTAAAGCGCACCCAACCAGACACACCGCTCGCCAAGCGCACCCAAACAGACGCAGTGTTCTGGATGCCCATGTCGCCACAACACACGCTCCGCAAAGCCATTCGTGCATCGTCTGCAACCTCCGACTCGACGAGCATCGTGCAGAGCATTCTCGATGGCCGGCAACTCGCACAAGACATGTTGCTGAGCACACAAGATGGGAGCGATGCAGATTGCCCTAATGAGGCGTTGGAGTTTGCGGCAGAGGTCACGCCGGTAGCCCGACGCATACGAGCAGTGCCACGGCCGTTATCGTTATGTAAAGGCGAAAAACAGGTTGATAAGCGGCAATTGTTGTCGAGTCTGCTGGTGGCAGATGGACCGATCGAGGATATCGGTGGCTCACCAACCCTGCGCACGTGCGTGCCCAAAAGCCACTCGCCGCGCATAAACGAAGACTGTGGGGACTCGCCGACTCTGCGTGTATGTCAGACAGAAGACAGCACACAACAAAGAAACGGAGACTTGTGTCTGGACGATGATTTGTGCTTGGGCGATGGCTTGGATGGGCTGATGGACGGGCTGGACGACTTTGATGACTTGATGCAAGGGCTGGACGACTTTGATGATATCGATGCCACGGCCACAGACCCTAGTGATCAAAGTATCGATAATACGCAGAGTCAACGGTTTCGTGATTACGAAAAGTGCCTTGTACTGCTCGTGACGGACGGGTGGTACAGCAGCACACAGAACCATGCGGAGGGCGGCGGATCGGGCGTGTGGCGGCAAAAGGTGGTGCGGGTGTATTCGCAGACCGCAGTGCGGGAGCGTATTCTGCTTCTGCGGTCCGAGTGGTACGAGACGCCGATATCGATTGGCGACTATGTGAACATTGTCGGGACACTATGTGGCAGTGAGACGGAGGCAGGAGAGGTGGTAATAGACTCACAGCGCACAAATATTCTGCCAATCCTGCATCCTGACATACTTGTGTCGTGCACACACCTGGCCGACACAATCTCGTGCGTGCGACGTGCGGTGCTGCGGGACCGGGTGCGCGAAATCTCCGAAGGAGCGCCATCAACTGTAATGCTCGTAGGAACACTTTTGCACGATCTGTTCCAAACGTGCGCGTTGCAGAACAAGTGGGACGACGAGATGATGCGCGAGACGATATGGAAACTAGTGCGATTGAATGTGGAGCGGCTGTGGGAATGCAATATGGACGAGGAGTCGGCGGTACGGCAGGTGGAGGAGATTGTGCCAGTGTACCAGCAATGGGCGCGTACGTATATGCGCGGACATGTGCAGGATGATGCGCATTATACGGGGCACGGTAATGGGACGGTGGCGGTGGCGCAGATCATGAACATGGAGGAGAACGTGTGGTCGGCCAAGTTTGGACTGAAAGGCAAAGTGGATCTGACGGTACTGGCGCAGTACGCAGAGTCTGAACCAACAAAGCGGCTCGAGCCGTTTGAGCTGAAAACGGGGCGGCGCACAGACAATGCAGGGCACCGAGCGCAGCTTTTGATGTACACGCTGTTGCTGGCGGACCGGTACGGAATCGACATAAATGCAGGACTACTGTATTACCCGCGCACAGGTCAGGTCGTGCGAGTGGAGCGGCATGACAACGAGCTGCGGGCGTTGGTCATGATGCGCAACACGATGACACGCCATTTGCAGCACACAACTGAAGGGGAGCAGCGTCTATTGCCTGATATGCTGGGCAACGAGTTTATGTGCACACGATGTGCGTACCAGGGCCCATGCTTTATCACACATCGAGCGATGGAAGACGGAAATGCGCAAACAGCCCGAGTAAACGAAGACGTCTGGGCAACACAGACCGCGCACTTGAGCGACACGCATGTGGAGTTTGTGCGCAAGTGGATGTCATTAATCGATGGTGAAGAGGCCGATATGCTGCGGTTCCGCGCCGAGCTGTGGACGATGGCCGCACCGTACCGCGAAAGTGCGACTGGGCGGTGCCTGGCCGATATGCGCTTGGATGTGCAAAGTGTAGAGGATACACGAAATGTGGGGTCGTTTAGCCGGTACCGTATGACGTTTGTGCCCAATGGCGACCGGAGGTCGATGCTGGATACGCAGCTGGGGCCGGGCGATCCCATTGTGGTGTCGGCGGAGCCCGGCCAGTACGCGCTGGCTGTGGGATATGTCGTGGCGATGGAGCACAAACACGTGACCGTGGCCCTGGACCGGCCCGTGCGCGGGATACCGAAACGTTTGCAGGGGTTCGACAGGGTGCGGAGCCAATTGTTCGAGCCTATTTTAGAGATCCGGCCGCACGGCACCAACGGGGACACGACAATAGTGCACGACGAGGTGCCGGCAAGTGCCGAACGCGATGTGTTTCGGATTGACAAGGACGAGATGAACTCGGCAATGAGCCGGGTGCGGGCCAATGTGATGCGGCTGTTTGTTGGCTCCATGGCACTACGGCACAGACGGCTGATTGTGGATCTGCAGGCGCCTGCGTTTCTGCCAGTGGCGGAGCGCGCAGAAGTATTGGTGCGGACGGCACAGCGTGAGCAGCAGCTGAATGGTGGGCAAGCACTCGTGTTGCGACGGGTGCTTTCGGCTGACGACTATGCATTGGTGATGGGGATGCCGGGCACTGGCAAAACCACAACCATTGCGGCACTTGTTCGAGTTCTTGTGTCGCTGGGCAAATCAGTGTTGCTGGCGTCGTATACGCATGCGGCGGTCGACAACATATTGCTCAAACTTATGGACAGCGGCATCGCGATGGTTCGGCTCGGAAGTCGCGCTAAAATCCATCCTCGTGTGGCCGATCAGCTCATGCCGCCTTCTTTCTCTACTGTGCGCGAGCTGGATGCGTACTTTTCAAATGCGCAAGTGGTGGCTACGACGTGTTTGGGCGTAACCCATGCGGTGTTTTCGCGCCGTCGGTTTGATTTCTGTATAGTGGACGAGGCGTCGCAAATAACTCTGCCAGTGTGTTTGGGGCCGTTGCTGGCAGCGCGGCGGTTCGTGCTGGTTGGCGATCAGCACCAGTTGCCGCCGTTGGTGCGGAGTGCAAGTGCACGGGACGCGGGGCTGGGAACGTCGTTGTTTAAGCGGCTGTGTGATGCGCATCCCGATTCGGTGGTGCGCTTGGAGTTTCAGTATCGCATGAGTGCGGGCATACAGCGGCTAGCTAATTGTCTTATTTATGACGGGCATTTGCGGTGTGCGTCGTTGGCCGTGGCCAAGCGGCGGATCGCGTATGCGGTGGATCCCCGTGAAGCGGCCGTGTCTCTGGGCCATGCATCGTGGGCTGCTTCCGCTCTGGACGCAAATCGGGCGGCTGTGTTTATTGATACAGATCAAATTAGGGCGCGGGAGAACCGTGTGGAAGGGAGCGATTCGGCCCAGAACGATACAGAGATCGGTATTATCCGCGCTTTAACTTCACTACTGGAGGCGTGTGGCGTGGAGGGTCGCAATGTATGTGTGTTGTCTCCGTTTCGTGCGCAGCTGCGGCAGTTGGAGATTGAATATGGGATCCGGCGGGAGCCAAGCGAAGTGGTTGAAACCGATCCCGCGCCAAGCGTGTATCCAGGGATCGAGGTGCATACGGTGGACCGGTACCAGGGGCGAGACGCCGAGGTGGTTCTGATTTCGTGGGTACGGAGCAACTCTGGCCAGGCGGTGGGCGAGTTGCTGCGCGACTGGCATCGCATTAATGTTGCGGTTACGAGGGCCCGTAATAAACTGGTTATGGTGGGGTCGAGATCTACGTTGGAAAGGTCGCCGCTTTTGACGGCTATGTTGCGTATTCTGGATCAAGATCAGTGTATTGTAAGTATACCGGCGGGCACTGTGGTACCACATGTGGGTGCGAGTGGTGGAAGGCCCGGTGCTCAGACAAAGATGGCGAACGGCGTGGTGTTGAAGAAAATGCCGATTGTGGGCAATATTTTGGCAGAGCAAGCATAGATTTCACATCTTTACATTATAAAGCATGTATCTGTGTAGTTAACGTGGTGCTACGGGTTGAGCGTGTGTAAAGAACTTTCCAAATTTTTATTAAAAAAACCCCTGGCCAAAGCTACTTCAAATAAACATCATAGAATGCGTATATGCACTTTGAATGCTCTATGCTAGATGTCACATGGCACGACAATTTTTAATGTGGACTTTCAGACAAACACAGATTATAGTTAGCATGTTTTGTGTAGATAGAGCCGCCGCTATGGCAGCAATATAAA
>JANBQW010000060.1:0-22549 GCA_027577515.1 Coemansia sp. RSA 678
CTGCGCACGGCCATGAGCTGCTGCTGCTCTCTGGTGGGAACAGGCCTAGCTTTAGGTACTGTAGAGTCACTGCCTAGCGAAGATGTGTTTGGCGAGTTATCCAGAAGCGCTTGTGTTTTTGCCGTAGCTTCATCTAGCGCTTTGCTGACTTTGCGCTGTTTGCTATTTAGCGAGAGAATAACCCACACACACGTAATGACGTTGTAAAATATAAAAATTGTTGGAATCCCCATCTGGACAAATATAACGTACACGATATAGTGGTTGGTTGCGGGCATCACTGGATCAAAAGCACGACAGTATCCGTGTTTGGAAGCCCAGATATACTGAGGTACAAACTGTAACATTACAACAGATATCGGTACAATATAGTACAGATACTCGACGTATGCGGGTAGCGAGGCCCGAGAGGAGCGAAGGAACGTCATTTGTAGGTTGAATGCAATTGATGCCGACATGTAAATACTGGCAAATATAAAAAACTCCATAAGAAACCCGTAAATGCGACATTGCAATAATGTTCTTCCGGGTTGAGGAGCTATTTGTACAATACAACCCACAAAATCAAGAAGGCTTATTGCAAATATCAAGCGTAGTGATACTCGGTTGACCAGCGCTCGACGCCAAAGAAATACCAGTAGCAGGAACAACACAATTATACCGCTAGCTGCCGCGGTGATTCCCATTGCAATATCAAGTTTCCATTTGCTATTAGTAATCATTGTATACATTTCGTCAGCAATCTCAGCAGGATCTTCTGGACCCAGCTCTATCGACCGCCGGGACATTAGTAAACCGATTAGACCCATTATAAAAAATTGTGAAAACGTGAAGAGTTCTAAAAGACAAAGATATACCAGCAACGAGGTTTCCCAAAAACATCAAGCGGTCCTGTCTGCCTTTAAAGCCAGTTCATCAGCTGACAGTGCACACGCATAATTACATTGCGTATTATCCACAAACCAATGTTGCAATATACCAACCAGCAGGCTTATTGTTGGCATGTGTTATGCGCCACGAATAACACATTATACAATAGCCACTGCCACTATTCTGGTAGCTAGGCATGTGGGGCACTTGCATTCACATGCAACCATGCATGATTATGATTACACCAATTAATTATTGTACATTTTTGACAACAAAAGACACAATTGTCAACAGAGCATGGTCAACGCCGGCGGCAATTTTCAATTCCTTTGCATTACTAAAATGTTTAATACTAGCCCCATTGTACTGAGCAATCAAAAGTGTATAGGGACATGTGTCGCATATGTGAAGTCTGGCGTGTTTATTAGTCAAAGTCCATCGATTGCTCTTAAGGTATACTACTAACAATTGTATGTCTTTATAGACACATTATTTGAGTAGTCAGCTAGCATATTAATACATACGATGTGCTCCAATCCACATTGGTCCAGACGCATAAGGCAATTTCCAGGCCAGAGGAATTGGAGTTGGGGTTTATCCTAGCAAGCGCTAAATCATCAAACTCCATATCCCTATTGTTACCTATCTGTACAAACCGACTCCGGCTACAAGATATAAAATTAGTTGTTGTGGCTTTTTGAGTCTATTTTTTTTAAAGATTTGCGTTTTTACAATGCAATGTGGATTTCTCCTAGAGAGGAATTCGACGCTGACTGGTGTCCAGACAAATAAACCAAAGAGCGAAAACACTAAGCAGGGCTTGCGCCCGAGCACACCACCAGGTGACAGCTTAATTACAGAAGAGATGGGATTTTCCTATTCCACCCAATATGAGAAAGAGACAGGCGACATTTCCAGCCAAGAAGATTAGCAAGCTGGCAGTGAGTTCAGCAGACCGGAAGATTACTGCCCAAGAGAGTAACTTATCTGGAAAAGCAGATGGCAGATTAAGAGGACATATTTGTTAGTATGTTTAAATTGGTCATGTCCACCCTGAGCAACTGGGAGGGAAAGAGCATGGTGGAGGACATTCTGGCCAAGATAGGATAACTTGACCAGTTTGTTCCAGCGCTGGCTAGCTCCCTAAGAAAATGACACATTGAGAACCTCTAGTGGAGGAAAGATCTCAAACAGTATAGTATAATTATTATTGTAACCTATACAAGTTAGTTTCCCTACAAAAATACTACAGGACAGCATGTCTTTATATGTGGTGCCAGTCATGTACTGACACAGGGAAAACCCTATCCAATATATGATGTGCAATATATGTATACTACATGTGACAGGAAGCATATCTCACCTGGTTATACAACATTTCTAGTATCCATTCAGCTTTCTTTGCTCACTACGGGATTAAATACCATAGCGCACATTGATGATTTTGTTATTCTCACATGGAAATTTATATTAGAACCAGGACACAA
The DNA here is from genome assembly GCA_027577515.1 of Coemansia sp. RSA 678. NCBI lineage: Eukaryota > Fungi > Kickxellomycota > Kickxellomycetes > Kickxellales > Kickxellaceae > Coemansia > Coemansia sp. RSA 678. The sequence goes on from JANBQW010000060.1 coordinate 2,358, forward strand.
TGTTAGCCAAACAAACACTGTGTATTCTTTTAGCGTGCAGCCAAAATGTCATCAATCTTCATGAGCATCCGCACTGTCTCAGTAGCCAGCTCAATTGCACTCGTCGAAACAAGTAGAGGCTGAATAACGTTCTCCCGCTTCATGTCCGAGATAGCGCCCTTGCGCACATTGATTCCTGCAGTCTGCTCACCATTTGCATGGCGATTGCGCAGCTCAGTGACAATCGAAATAGGGCTCAGGCCCGAGTTCTCGGCCAGCGTGGTTGGAATAACCTCCACTGCATCAGCAAACGCCTGGAAGCACACTGCTTGGAATCCTGTTTGCGCCTTAGCCAAACTGGACAAACGCTGTGATACCTCAATCTCAGGAGCACCACCGCCGACAATCAGTGCGCGCTTCTTGACCAGACAGCGGATAACACACAGAGCATCATGGATCGAACGCTCAGCCTCATCCAGCACATACTGGTTGGCGCCGCGCATGATGATTGAAGCTGTTTTGCCCGCATTCTTGATACCGCTGATCTGCACAATGCGCGATCCATCAGACTCAACCTCCTCAATCAGATCTGCTGTGCCCAGCTTGTCCTCGGTAAACGAGTCAATGTCAGCAATGGGCTTGCAGCCAGTCGCCTTGCAGATAAACTCAATCTCATCACGCTCTACCTCCTTGATTGCCATGATCTTCAGCTTGGACAAAAAGTGCAGTGACAGGCTGTTCACTGCATCACGCAGAATCGACTTTTGGATCAGCAGAACATTGCAACCAGCCTTCTTGATCTTCTTGACCAAGTTTAGCAAATAAGTGCGCTCCTCCTTCAGGATCCGGTCCATCTGGCGGTAGTCATTCACAACAACCTGGTTGTCCATGTCTGGCTTGGGCGGTGACAACTGGAACTGAATAAGCCCGATCTTTGCCTTTTCAACTCGGGTCGGTCCACCGGCTGAGGTTATTGCCGTCTGGTTCAGAACCAGGCCCGAAACCAGCTCAGTGTCATCAATAGTGCCACCAATCTTCTTTGTAATGCGAATGTCGTTCAAATCAACGTTTAGGTCAGTTGCTGCATTGACCACTTGGAGCACAGAGTCAACCACAATAGGAGCCAGCACGCTCGAGTACTGCGCCACAACCTTGGAGCTGAGTGACGTGGTTGCGCTCTTCAGCAGAGACTCGCGGTCCTCCAGATCCACAGGAATCGAAATGTCCTCCAGGATCTTCACAGCCTCCACAGCTGCGTTCTGGAAGCCCTCAGCAATCTGTGTCGGGTGAATGCCCTTCTTCAGCAACTTCTCTGCAGCCGAAAGCAAACTACCAGCCAACACAACCACTGATGTTGTGCCGTCACCAGCCTCAACGTCCTGTGCAGCTGACAGATCCACGAGCATACGCGCAGCAGGGTGCAGCACCGACATGTGCTTGAGAATGGTAGCACCATCGTTGGAAATCACCACTTCCTTCTTCCCTGTCTCGATCATCTTATCCATGCCGCGCGGACCCAGACTAGTGCGAATAGCATCGGCCACAGCTTTGGCGGCGGTAATGTTGCTGAGACGGACCTGTGTGGGCTTGTCCTTTTGGTTGAATGTGTCATTCTGCTTCCGGGGCGCGCCCGAAGCGCTAGCCTTTGGTGCAGCCATTTGTTTGTTATTCGCCGATTCGACAAGCAAGGTTTCACACGCGAGATGACAACAACAGACTGAAATTCAAAATATAATTGGGCTTCCTGTAAACAAAAAGAAGTTTGTGGAATAAACTCAAAAATGAAAATAGCAAATCAGCTCAGCTCGAAAATCTAACATGGCTTAATCAACTCGGGGGATAATCGGATTGTGATTGCCAACCTTTGCGATAATTTCCCGTGGCAGTGGCGGGCTCTGGCCAGGATTATACGTCGGGAATGGGACCACTGTGCCTTCAGGGAATACTCGGTGCTTGGCCAGCTTGATCGAGTCGCGCACCTTGATAAACTGCTCGTCAGGTCCCGGAACAGAGCCCTTGACCCAGATGCAGTTCAGCACTGTATCAACTTTCATAACCGGCAGCCGCAAAACCGTAGCGCTCTTGCCGCCCATCCGTCCAGGCATCTTCTTTCCTGGATACACGCGTCCAGGGTTGATGTTACCCATTGATCCTGGCGTATGATGTGCCAGCGAGTTACCGTGAGAAGCCCGGCCACCAGCAAATCCCCAGCGCTTCATTACACCCTGGAATCCTTTGCCAATGCTCGTCGCCGTCACGTCAACCAACTGGCCAGGAACAAAGTGTGCTCTAGTGATTGTCGTTCCGACGGGCATCACCACATTGTGTGTGATCGGGAACTTGAAGAGCTTGGCCTTGGGATCCATGCCATAAGCCTTAAAATGTTCCATAATGGGCTTTGTTGTGTTCTTGTGCTCGCTGCACTCAATCTGCAAACGCAGGTGGTCCAGGCTGCTCGTCTTTATGATGCTGACTACCCGCACTTTGTCCAGCTGAAGCACAGTCACTGGCACACGCATGCCCCACTCTTCCCATATTCCGCTCATTCCCTTCTTGCGCGCAATGACGCCCAAGTGCCGAGATTGCGGTGTGTATGTTCCGAGCTTGAGCTCAGTCACGGTAGGCGCGTAGCGCAGTTTTTGGTGCAGCAGCTTGGCTTTGGCCACAAGCGCGCTTGTGCTGAACTGACTTGTGTGTGGTATGAGCTGTGCGTGTGCGAGACGGGTTGCCTGCCCGCTGAGCAACAGCAACCAAAAAAATATTTTTATCTAACAAATGTCATTTGCAGATTGAATGCAATTGATGCCGACATGTAAATGCTGGAATATATAAAAAAACTCTATAAAAAATCCGTAAATGCGGCATTGCAATAATGTTCCTCCAATCTGAGGAGCTAATTGTACAATACAACCCACAAAATCAAGAAGACTTATTGCAAATATCAAGCGTAGTGATACTCGGTTGACCAGCGCTCGACGCCAAAGAAATACCAGTAGCAGAAAAAACACAATTATACCGCTAGCTACCGCGGTAATTCCCATTGAAATCTTAGTTTTCCAGTAGTTACCATTATTTATCCGTGACATTTCAGCAACAATCTCAGCAGGATCTTCAGGACCCAGCTCTATCGACCGCCGGGACATTAGTAAACCGATTAGACCCATTATAAAAAATTGTGAAAACGTGAAGAGTCCTAAAAGACAAAGATATACCAGCAACGAGGTTTCCCAAAAACATCAAGCGGTCCTGTCTGCCTTTAAAGCTAGTTCATCAGCTGACAGTGCACACGCAAAATTACATTGCGTATTATTCACAAAACCAATGCCGTAATATACCAACCAACAGGCTTATTGTTGGAATGTGTTATGCGCCATGAATGACACATTATATGTAAAGTTTGCCACTATTCTGGTAGATAGGAAAGTGGGGCACTTGCATTCACATGCAACCATGCATGATTATGTCAATTAATTGTTATGCATTTTTTGACAACAAAAGCACAGTTAAAAACAGCCGTGAGTATTGGCCGTGCTCTGTTGACAATTAGCTTATGTTACTAAAATGTTTAGTACTGGTCGCATTGTACTTGGAAATCTAAGGCGCATAGAGACATGCGTTGCATGTGTGGGGAATAGCGTGTTTGATAACCAAATTTATATATTTTTCTTAAAATATACTAGTAACAACTGTATGTCTTTATAAACGCTTTGCTTGTTTTATCTTAATATGCAACATTTTCATTTGTATTTATAAACGCTTCATTCGAGTAGCCAGCTAGAATATAAATACACTAAATGTTTGCAGCAGGGAGTTTATACACCTAGCACTTGTATACACTCATATTGTCTATATCAAAATTTTTACTCTGCTATGTTTAAGCACAAATCATATTTTAGTGCAAATATATTTCCCACTTGCCAATCAAAACATATGTTTGGGGTTTAGCATTAAGCCTAGCTAGCAAGCGGCTTTTCGTTTGTTTAATCTAATAAAAATGTCTAATTATGTAGTGTTCTTACAACCCTGCATAACGTTGTCAAAATTCAAAGAATAGCGTCAAGGACATTCTTTCAGACATTTGTCAAAACTTTAACTCTATTGATAATGTTTAACATCAACCGTGTTCCACAATCAGTATTAAGACGTATATTAGGATTTGCAGTCAATATAGAAATTGGAAAGCTAGACGACTGGCTATTGCTTGTTCCCCTAGTAGGCGTATGCCAGCAGTGGTCTTTTATCTTATGTCCGGTAGTTTACAGTCGTGTGCTTATCTGGTACACTTCACAGCACTATATTGGAGACTGCAGACGGCAAGGATGGCAATCGAACGTTGATTTTATAGCAATCCGCAAGTTTCACGGGCTTGTGAAAAGAGTAGAGCTTTGTATTGGCGAGGTTGCAGATGCGCTAATGGTATTGAAAAACATTGAACATGTTCTTCAGCTGGGCGTTTATAATTGGTCGAGTGTCAATGCAATTCATATAGTCGCTGATGAGACGATACATTATTCAAAACCTGCAATTGCCAGTCCTTCGTATGCTCGCGTTCAAGCGTTTGCGCATATACTTACATCGAGTATGCCCAATGTAGTTAGTTTGAATGTTTCACAGTTTGGCGTGCTATTTAACTTCCAGATGGTTATGCGGCTGTTTGTTGATGCTTACGCTATGCAGTTACAGTGGCTTGATATACACGCAGTTGCGTTGTCGTTGACACCACATATGGGGTCTCAGCTGGTACGTCTTTGTATTGAATTTCCATACCGCGAGACTGATATTACTATTGCTTCTATTTGCGCAGAGTCGCTAAAACATCTTCGGTTAATAAACTGGCCGTCCAAAATGACCTGGCATCCGTTCTATACCGCAACAAAGCCAGGAATCATTGACTTTAAAAACCTGTCTGAGCTTTACATAACCTACGCCTATACCGAAAAAGTTGAATGCTCATATGTGTACAACATTGTTTTTCCAAAACTCAAATGCCTGCTAATTGACAATTGCCCGCAATCGTGTGACATTATGTTTGCAAAGTTTCCATGTATACTTGAATTATTTAGACTAGACGGAGAGCTGGCAAATATTTCAAAATGGAGGAATATTCAGCTAAAATCTAGTAAGCTGCTGGTTGTATCTCATTTGGCAGAAACGTCATCAGCAGAGGAAAATACAGAAATTGCAAACAACTTGTTTGAAAAGTCTGCCAATTATGCTTTAAAGTCGCTTGTCTTGAAAGGCAAGATACAGAAGCTTGATATATATTCGGTGAACTGGAGCAATCTGAACAAGATGGATATATGGACACCGATTGATTTGGCCAAACTATTAAACCTGCTTTCGCGCGTACCGCGCTTGATAGAATTGGCCGTTGCAATTATCGAGCTTGAAAGCCAAAGCATGACTGCTGAATTGATAAACAAGTACTTTGACGAGTATTACGACAATTTGTCGCACCGCATTAATATTAATAAGTTGAGCTTGTTCGAGTACAGCAACTTGTCGAATTTCCATTCATTATTAATTATCTCAAACTTTATTATGCGTGCAGAGTTGTTAACTAACCTAAAAATACCAGCGCAAACAGTAGCCAAAGTGCGCAACATTGTTTATTCTCAAAAAAGCAAGGCACCTCATCTTCCATTTATTAAAATTATTGAACATCAGCCTCACGCAGTTTTTCATTTTTTCAACTAGTAATTTTATTGTTTTCAGTTATCAAATTGTTGCTGTCACTTGGCCACTTTTAAACTGCTGGCGTTTGTAAATCAAAGCTGTAATAAATTGCATATAACGGCGTATATTAATGCAAAAAAGGTCTTTGTAAAACACGCACAACACGATTGTCCGCGAATTTGATTAAAAGCACGGGATTGGTGATCACTGCTTATCCGATTTATTTCCTCACCCTCTCTTTTTACTTTCACTTCCACACTATTATATTCGCTTTCAATCGACAAAAACATAGTGACAATGGGCGCATACTTTAACATTGCCGGACGCAAGATCGCTACGCACCACGTAAGCACCCTAGAAACACATTGACTTGAATTCCATTCAAAAAACTCCAATCCAAATAACAATTTATAAAGTATAGCTCGTACTGGGAGTTTTGGCAGCATACGGCGTGGGCATAAAGGCAGCCCTTCCCAAAACGGACAAGACGCAGGCCCCACCGATCAACGCCTCGAGCACGGAAGAAGGCGACTATGTCAAACAATTCCTAAAGGCGTTTGAAGACGAAGAAGCCAAGCAAAAGGCCCATTAAATTTTAAGAAAATAGGAGCATGCGTGTGCCGTGGTAGACGGGCAACAGCTCATCCAGCTTTGGCAATAAATGCGGAAACATAATTACAATCTTTTGCGAAGGATCTATGGGCATTATGGCCATATAATAGCGGTACTCGAGCAGTTGTAAAGCTTCGTGGATTATAAAGTCTTTGATTTGCTGGGACTCGTAGCTACGTGTGTGGCGGAACCCAGCGACTGTTGTGGTAGAAGTTTGGATCCCCACGTTGCGCACCACAGTGAGCGACTCTTGGCATACTTGCAGGCTCGACCGTACAATGTACAAGAGCATGGGCACACATGCAAATATGAGCGGGCCCCGGAAAAACACGTGTGCGGCCCACGACACTAGCGCAATAGCCAATATGTCGCTCACCCGGAGGCCCATTGCGTCACGACGGACTGTATATTCGCAAACATCGGGCGACTTTTGTTCGCACCGGAGCACAAGTCCCGAGCGTTGGATTTCAAGGCCACCGGGCGGGTACCCAATAAAGTCCATGCATGGCTGTGGCTCGAGAGTGGGCGGAGCGGCGAACGACGCTCGACGCGTATGCTTGGAGAATATAGAGGATGAAGACGATGTGCGTTTGTGGTTGGACTCGCGAAGTTGCCGCCAGTCATTGCGCACGGAGAATGACTGCGACGGACGGTGCAATATTGCGTGCGGACTCGCGTCGCGACGACGTTGCGACCGACCCAAAAGGGGCCACCGGTCAATGCCCAAAAACGACGGCTCTCTGTCCTCCGCCTCTGTCTCATTTGTCGATTGCCTGCTAATAACCCTGCGTAACCTCCTCATTGAAACAAAAAAAGGAAAATCGAGTTTAATATACAATAAGGGAAAAAAGGTACAAGGGGGTTAGAGCGGGGAATGCAATCCAAGCTTTGTTTTAAACTCCAGTTTGGCCAGCTTTTGGAACCTCGTCCACCGTTTCTTGTCATGCATTTTACAAAGCTCCTGTAAGGGCAAAAGCACAAGGGGTCCAGCAAACGCCACAGCGTATGTGTACCACGGCACACGGTCCACACGCACCCGACCAAACGCCAACAGTAGCGCGGCAAACGCAAAAGTGAGAGCAAGGCACGCAAGTGATCCACATACCCATACTTTGTTGCGCACAGGAGCAAACTCGACGAGGGTACGGGTACGTTGCATCATGGTGGATGATACGCAGATGGCGTGGAACACAAAGGCCACCATGGCGTAGGTTTGCGCGCCCAGAAGAGCCCATTGCTGGTCTTGAGTAAGGTGCAGCCAGTCCAGACGGCCGAATGTTGAAGACAGTGCGTGGAGCGGGGGAGATGCGGGCAGCATGCTTTGTAAAGCACTTGTGTACACAACCAGCGTAAGCGCCACCACCGGCGCCATACGTATGACAGCATACACAGAAAACCTTGACATATCAGATACGTGCGCATGGTTTTTCAGCGGCATCGTCGACATAATACTTTCGTCATGGGGAACAAACAACAGAGTAGCGCTCAACACAGGCACAGCGATCCACAGCACCCACATCGCCATAAATCCAGGCAACGCTGGCAGCAAGCACCACGCCGCAATCAAGTTCACTAGAGCCAACGACACACACGCCAGCAGTAGCAAAAGCCCGGCTTGTTGCATGCACCCGACCATCCACCGTGCCTCGCTGACTACTTGCATCAACGTATACAAACTAGTATCATGCTGCAGAAACAACGGGCACGGAATGCACGTAAGTGCCGCTCCCAGCGCATACTGCGTAACCAGCGCTCCTGGCGTGGACATCGACCCGTCGTTTTCATGATCAAGCAGCACATCCTTGGCCCGATTAAAATGTGGAATCGGCTCCACACCTACCGCCAAATCACACACCGCAAACGTCAATGTGTTTGCCGCTAATGCACTGCCCATGCAGCACACGACTTCGCCGTTTTCCTGAAATATCTCAATCATCTCACGAGTAGCAGAAGGCGTGCACTCGGCAAACAACGATACTTGCAGGGGAATATCGTCGACGTCACGTAAATGCTCGCGAATATTATGGATGCCGCGGGGGAGACGTGCTTTGATGTCGTGGTCTTCGACATACCCAATGTCTTGCGCGCCGTCGGCAGAACTCAATAAGATGCATGTGTTCCAGTCCGTCTCCAGACCAAGGCGGTCGGCAAACGACTTGCTCTGGCGGCCGCCCGATGCTGAAAAATACACAAAACGAATGCCGGCGATATCCAGGTCTTCGATAAAATCACAGACGTCTGTTTTGGGCTCGTATGTGAACGTGATTAGACCCAGAAAGATCTGTTCGGTAACTGCATCGCGCAATAGGTTTTCTTCGGTCGCTAGATGAATTAACATGTCCGGCGAATAGTCGACGTCACCGCTTGTGTCAGTAACCCGCGGCTTGGCCCGCAGTTGTGCCAGCCGTGCCGCCTGTGTCAGATGCGCAGGCAAGTCCACCGACCCAAACTCGTCGTCCACAACCTGGTCCTGCGCCTCATCTTCATCGTCCACGCGCAGCTCGACTCGCGCCGGCACTTTGCTTGAGCTGTCAAACAACCACTCAGCATTAGGGGGCAGCCGCAACGGACGGTACGCGTACGCCAAACACTGCAAATCCTGCTGCAACGCATTCAAATACAGCGCATAGTACATGGCGACGGTGCGGTCGTCCAGCGCACACACTCGAGTGCCGTCAAAATAGTCCAAACACGCGCCCAAAATGAGCTCAACGTTGCCGTCGCTCAGCACATGCAAGCTCTGCGCGTCAGTTGTGCGCACAACAGTTGATACAAAGCTTGCGGAGCGTTTGGGCGCCGTTACCATCGCCACACGCTCAACGTGGTAATTCGCCAGATCAGACGACGTAAATCCAACGCCGCGAGCCACTCGGCACAAACACGCAGTCTGCGTCGCTGTAGGTCCCCGCAGCGCACGAGCCCGCCGATGCGCTGAATTGGGCGCCATTGCACATACGCCCGAATCATGCGCACACGCCAGTGCCAGCGGCCTCAACACAGGCAAAAACCTTTGCCACCCAATATCCGCAATAAACCCACTCTGCGGCTCCGCCAAATCCGGCTCAGCCAAGTCCAGCACCGCATAATCCCGCTCATCCGGCACCACGATCTGCTCCGGCGTACACACCGGCTCCGCAATAGTTCCTTCCTTGTCTATACTGCAAATAACAGTGATCGCGCCCAACGTCTCGGCCAAGTTGCTCGATCGCGACAAATTACGGTGATCACACATCGTCCACATCCACCGCATATGCGCAACGACGTCACGGATGCCCACCCGAACGTCTTTGGTGGGCGGAAGTGCGTCGACGTCGAATTCGTCAATGTCGGCCATGTCTTCGTACTCTGTTTTGCTGCGTTGCAAAGCGTCGAATAGAACGACAGAGTTGGCACTGGCGTAGGTGCGGGCGGCGACCCACAAGATTGGCCACAACAGTGCGCAGGCAAATGGAAATATGGAGGATGTTGTTTGTCCGAGTATGGCTTCTACGCCCATATGCCGGTGCTTATATACGACGCCGAATATAACAATGTTTGACGCAAGAGATGCGCAGGCTATAAATGGGAGCACTCGAGTGGCTACTACACGAGCAACCGCGCGCATTTGGTTCTGCAGCACCGACCGGCCCGTCCGCCGATGATGTTGAGCTATTTGCGCAACATGCGCTTGCAGTGGAGTCTCCCGCGCCCAGCACAACACTGGCGAATCAATCTTTAGTTGCTGCCCTTGCAATAGCTCAGCTCCCGTCGAGCACTCGGTCATTGCACACGGCGCAACATCTCCGGCCACCAGCCGCACAACGTCGCCATTTGCTACGAGCAATGTTGGCACGTCGCGCCATGCACCGTCGCGACGCACCGTGTATGTGGTTACTGTCGGCTGTGGACCGAGCCGCAGGTCTGCGTACCCGCCACGCCATCCACGCAGCTCTCGAGCTACCTCGCGCAACCGTCCGTCCAGCTCTCTTGCCTCGAGCCGAGTCTCCCGCGCTACCACACGCCATGTTATGAGCAAAGACACGACGAGCAATGTGGCCTCCACCAAACATGCTATGCCACGGGTCTGTATGGGCGTTCCCCGAGACACTAAATACACGCCGTTGATTATTTGCAGCACGACCACACACAGCGTTGTGCCGAGCAAGGCGCGCGAAAGGTGGGACCGAATGTCCAAGTGGCCGGCCACTGGTATTCGCGCCCGCTCGGACTCTAGCACTTGCAGCAGCTCGCGCTTGGCGTCCACCGTCGATAGTCCTTCCATTAATGCACAAGCAATTACAATTAAAAATAAATACGAAAAAGACCAGGGTTTGGATCATGCATTGTTTGGTGCAACACAATCGCCACCTAATCTGGTGATTACGAGTTGGCCCGGGCTCGCGCTGTACGAGCAGCAAACGGCGTTGCACTGTGCAACAGGCGTAGACGGCCCAATGGCGGCAGTGGCCGTGGATTCATCGACGCAGCGTTAGGTGGCGGCAGTGGCATCGACCTGCGAGCAGCAATAGCGGGCAATGGAGGCAGCGGCACGGCGGGCAGTTCCAGACCGCCCGACACCACAGCTATAAACATCGCGACAAACGCAACCCAGTGTGATGCCTGCGCCAACAGCAGCCCAACATATGCACGGTGCGGCGGCACCGCAAAGCTACTCACAACCAATACAACAATGTCGATCAACTGCAACGGTAGCGCTGTGTAGAACATGAGCGCCAAGAGCCGTTCTTTGCGTGCGGCGCTCCACAACAACGCCAGTGCGCTTTGGCGGTGCGTGCGGCCGTCGGTCTCATTTGCAATCTGCCGCCATGGCCGGCGTGCCAGTGCAGCCAGCGCCGGAGCCGCCAGCGCATCAGTCGCTCCGCACTCGGTCCACCACGCCAATAGCGCAGGCTCGTTACGACTGACAATGCGAAGCATCTGCACGGCGTGGACACGGCGTGTGTGGCCCAAGCTGGCGTATGCGTATGCTACGGCGACGCCTTGCAGCACGCCCACTGCAATCACGCCACCGCCGCGTGTTGCGCCGTCGTAGAGCGTCGCTACGGCTACAAAGCCGACGAGCCCCGGCACTAGTCGCTTCTCGGTGCCGGCCAGGCGAGCACGCACAACGCCCCAGCCCTTGGCCAGCGCCAGCACTGCAGCGAGTTGCGCTCCGTCTGCCAGCGCATCCACCAGACTGGTCGACACAACGATCATCGTGACTTCGTACGACCCGCTGCCCCACAGCTTGTACCGGCTCTGGTCCGCCAAGCAGCTCAGGAACCGCAGCACCGGCACCGCCCCCAGCACCATACCAGCCACCGGCCGCCGCCTGTGGCGTGTGGCCTGCACCACCCACGTCACCCACACTGCCGCCGCCACGCCCCACAATGTGAAGCACACCGCCGAATACACCTGCTGCACCGGCATCCACCCCGCCGGCAGGTTCGTCCACCGCCCGTCGTGCCACCGATTGGCCATAATCAAATTATACTTGAACTGAATCGTCGTCGCCGCGCAGTTGGCAATCACCACCGCATATTCGCCGCCGTGCGGAACCAGCCACTCCCATTCGTATTCCACCAAGAACACGTCATTCGCCTTTGTCTCGTTGCTCAACAACGGCTTGTCCAGCGAGGCGTTGGTTCCGTTCACGGCTGTTGTGTTGGCATTGTCGAGTGTTATTGGCGATGGCTCGGTGCTTTGCGATGAGGTTGGCTCCATTTGTGCATCGGTTGGCCCCAGATCACGTCGCTGCATGCCGGTCACTTTGGTTGGTCGGGGTAGCAAGTCTGGCGCTGCAGACGGCCCGGTTGCCGATATAAATGAGATCTTTGGTTTTCCGTCTTCTGTGGCCGATGTTTCTGCGCTCTCGCTCGCTGGCTCATCTTCGGGCTTTTTCGCCGGCACAGGTGCTGGCCGCCTTAGTGCGCTAATCGGCGCAACAAACTCACTCTCCAGCCAACTGCCCACATCCGAACACATCATAACTGCCGCCGCATCATCGTTGCCGCTGCTCTTGCTTGAACTATACAAACGTGCAACAAAATTGTTCACTGCCCGCGATTTTGCAAATATCAGATATACGTGGTCCAGCTCAACCGGGTCTGTGTCCCGTACCGGCCGAGTCTCGTTCGTGCCCAGTGCCGTCACCAGCCCACGGCGTAGTGGCATTGCGCCTGGTGTTTGGGAAAGTCCAGGTGCCGCCAACAGCGCATCTGCCTTGTTTGCGCTGTCTTTTTCGGACGAAAACGCTCCAAGCTCGAGGGCTACACGAGCACGTCCGTCGCCCCGAAAGTCAAACACTCCAAGCTCGCCAAACGTCACAGTTGTCGCGTGTCGCCGGTTTGGGTTGGCTGGTGCCGCATCCAGCAACGCTGTCTCTCCCGTATAGTTTAGCCCATTGGCTGCCAGACAAAATACAACTATGCATACGCATGCTGAATATACCCGTCTCATATGCATGCTAAATATATCGTTAAATGCTAAAGCGAAGAAGACAAAATATGTGATGCAACGCGTGCTACTTTTTCTGGGTCGAAAATGGACTGTAACAACTGTGGCTTTTCATTTCATGATTGGCTAAGGACCGTGATCAGATATAGATCTCTAGCAAAGCAGTATGTAGTTAATGAAAAGGAATTAGCCAAACCTTTGGTTTCATTACCATGGGACTGGAAATCGCTACGTTTTCTCTGGTGCTTCTTTTATAGGACATTTGTCCTGAAAAATTACTTGATTCATTTGGTTACGCGCAGATATTAGATAATAGCTCGACAAGTTACTTATTTAACTGACCATGCATATGTATTATCACAATTCATAGTATGACGATCTCTAACCAGAGTACCATGGATTCTTGTCTTTGGCCGTCATCCTGCCGTGCTACGGCATATTTTAAGAATAACTCGACTAAGAAAAGAAACTTTGCCAGAGCTTTTCCTTTCTAACGTCAAAGAATAAATGCTATATGACAATGACATTCATTTAGTCGGATGCCACATGGCATGACACACCCAACCGAGCACAAAAGTTTATCGCACAAATACTAACACTATATGAGTAGAACTGAACGTTCATGTTCAAAACAATAGACGGGCAAATTCTCATTATCAAATAAGCCTGCTTTTATAGTCAAAAACAATGCGATATCTGCTACAAAAAGCCATCTTAGAACTGCTGGAACTGCTTCGAGCCCTTCTGCTGCTGCTTCTGGTGCTTGATCACGTTGAAGCGCACAGTCTTCGACAGAGGACGGCACTGGCCGACAATAACCTTGTCGCCCTTCTGCACACCAACAAAGGCGGGCGAAAGATGAGCGGCAATGTTCTTGTGGCGCTTCTCGTAACGCTGGTACTTGGGGATGTAGTGCAAGTACTCGCGACGGACGATGATCGTGTTGGTCATCTTGACCGAGCTCACGGTACCGGCCAAGATACGGCCGCGGATGCTCACGTTGCCGGTGAACGGGCACTTTTTGTCAATGTACGTGCCGTTGATCGCCGACGCCGGGGTCTTGTAGCCAAGGCCGACCTCCTTGTACCAGCGGGAGTTCTTCTTGTTCACGCCCTTGGCGTTAAGGAACACGGCGTCCTGCTTCTGGAAAGAACGCTCGGTCTACACATTTACATATTTTGCAGTTTGTTAGCTTTTGTATATCGTGGATCTGTGGACAGTTGTTTGCGCTGGGGCCGATCGAGGATACTGAGGTGTTACAATGGCAGCTGATGACGCAGGTTACGGTTGTACTATGCTCAGTGTTTACTAAACACTGTCAGCGAGATCAGAGCAACTGGAGCATACTGGCGGTATAAATATTGCCTGTTTGTAATTCCAAATTGCCAACTCTCGAACTGCCGTATTCAAGCACCTCTATAGTCTTGTCACAGCTTCCATTTAACCGCCGAAAAGGCTCTCCATGGCAATCGAGTACCTGCTGCAGTTTTGCACCCGCAACCTGGTCAGCGCTAGCCAAATCGTAACCCCTCGTCAATGTATGGCCAACATTTGCCCATTTTGTCTTGTCCTCAATCAGCCGCTATCCGAAACAAGCTACAAATACGAACCTGCTGCTCGGACATTGTAATGTTTAGTTCTGTCGATTAGAGCTGAAAAGCAAATTTTACTCAATTGGGACCTAATGAGGAGAAAAGAAGGACCCCTACGCCCTGGCTGGCCACCAGTGCAACTTTTCCTCAAGATTGCAAGCTGGATCGCAGAGCCAATGTATAATTTTCACCGCTCAGAAAATCCAGCCAAAACGCAGCGAGCCGACTGAGAGGGGTGGTGATTTTTTGCTGGGCATAAAACGCAAAAATCAGATTAATATCTGAATCACGTGAATAAAACACTGTAGGGTTCTTTGCGTCATTGCTCTGCTATTTTTTTGCACAACAAAAACGCAAAATCCGGATATGCACGCGTGCAGTTTTTCAGACCTAATTTGAAATTTAAAGTTGGTTATAACCTCGCAGATGTTTAGAAAATACACAATTTCTTTAAACGTTTTCTAGCAATAAACTGCTTGTCGACCATCGGTTATTTTCTTTTTAATAAACATTTATACTATTTACATACAGTTATAAAGACTCGGCATGTTATACTTGTAGCGGTTTTACTGCAATCCAACTCCTACCGCTTGCGGCTGATAGTTTGCTGTAGTCGCTTAATACCTGTTAATTTTGCTTTACGTGTACTTGCCAGCTTTGCTTTCTTTGCCTTTGTCTTTGGCTTTGCCTTTGTCTGCTGTTTTCGGGCCAGCACATTCACATCATTCTGGTTAAGATCCTCAATCCTTTCCGCTGTAGTGATGCTGCTGCTTGGCACTTCTGCCTCTTCCTCGGGCAAGAATCCAGCCTTGAGTTGACCCTGTTCATCGCGTGGAACAATCACTCCATGGAGTGGACATTTGACTAGATCTCGCCGCGGGCACAGCCGCCCACTTGGTAGCGGCGCCCGACATGCCTTGATCTCTTTGCGCTCAGGCTCCTGGTAGTACACTGCTCGCTTTTGCAGCGTATCCAGCGCTGCTTCTGACAGAATCGGCTCATCCCGCGCGCTGCCCAGAAAACGATGCCGAATCTCCAACCCAGTCGTGTTGGCATTAACTTTGCGCTGTCCCCAGTATTCCAAATCTGCGCCGTAGCTAACTACTGGTGCTGTCTCTCGCAACTTTGCCTCAACTGAATTTGTCGGCCCTTCTTCTTGGTGTATGTCGGCTTGCGGATGATTGTGCTGGTCACGCAACAGCGAGGGTTCAATGTATGTTGGGTCTTGTTTGAGCACTTGCTCACCGTACATTGCAAACACAGAGTTGCGCTTTTGCTGGACTTGGCGAATTCTCTGCTGCTTGTTAACCACTGGTGCTGGTGCATCTTCAAATTCGTCCGTGTCTTCCTCATCGTCTCTCGGCTCATCCATGTATGCAAAGTCTATTCCAAGGTCGCGACATTTTTCTATCGCAACCGAGATCCTTGTGTCAAGTCCATCCACAAGCCCCGCAAGGTCTGCACTGTCGTCTATTCGGTCTAGCTTTTGTTTCCATATCTGGACTCGTGGGCTATATACCTGAACACACAGCCGGAGATAATCGCGAATGACATCAAACACTGCGCTATTCTCTGTGTCCTCTTCTGCTTCCAGAACGCGCTCTGGGTTGATATTAATGTCAATTGACTGTCGGTTCGCCGCCATTATTGCCAGTACTTCATCTAAATCTCCATCGTCGTCGTCGTCGTTTGTGGTACCAGCAGTGGCGCCGTGCGACCCAAATATATCCACAATTTCCGGTACCAATATTGCAAAGCAATTATCCAGCGTATCCAGCGCTTCATTAATACTTTGCCGCGTGCGCATGTAGTCTGCTTGCACTGACACCAGCGACCGCTTCAAGTATTCACTCTGAGCTTCCAGTCTGATTTTTCGCTTTGCTCGTATGCGCTCTGGGTCCTTGCGCTTGTACTCTTTAACTGCTCGCTTAAAATCCACCTGCTCAATGAACCGCAGGTACCGGAACCCATATATCAGTCGTTGGTACCCATTGCCAAATCGCTCCACCCACATGTAGTATATTTCCGCAGCCGTGTCTCGCAGCTGCTGCGCATACTGTACAGGCGCAGGCAGTTTCTTGTGGTTTGTGCCAAGAACCAGCTCGAACAATCGAGGCAGATTGTTGACGACTAGTAGCCGGAACTGGTGCGACCGACAAAACATTATGTTGGCTAGCTGCAAGGCCGAGAGCCGGACCTGTGCGTGTCGCTTTTCCAGTGCCTGCTGTAGCGCCTGAAATGTTTGAATAGTCGTTTGGCCGCTTTCATCGTGCTTCAATCGCCGTTTCAGCTGGTTCACAGTGTCGGTGTCCAGCGTTTCGCTTCCGCTGGTTGTCAATTCGGCGACTAGGTCTTCAATTGAGGTGTGCATTATTATTTAGAAAGGAAAAAGGTGACTGGCAGTTTGACGTTTCACCAGCTTTAAATGTTGCATATTGTGGTTTCTTTACAGGCATATATTTCGGATCACAGCTTAGCGCCATTCTCTGCTTCTAGTGAGTGGTTCTGTGAGGGTATCCTTGAGAACCAAAGTATTGAGCCTGCTGGCTTAAACTGTTTCATGGAACTGGCAACACGTGCAAGACGAATGGCAACTCAAACACTTGGCATATTACATTGTATACCGGTAACTCTGTTTGCTTTATAAAAGAACAACCAAATAAGCAAGGCAAGATGCGATTCATTTTTATTTTGAGCCATCGGCTTTTAGTCCTATCTTAAGCATCCTCGCCCGACTGGCCTTCGGCCTGCTCCTCGGGATTCACGCGCTTCGGGAACGCCTTGATTTCAAAGTTGGTGGCCAAAATGTTAGTCGTGTGGATCTCAACACCGTCCTTGTTGAACGAGTCGTAGCGGATGGAACCGTCGATCGTCACCAACGCGCCCTTCTTGATCAGACGCTCAACCAGCTCGGCCTTCTCGTTGTTGAAGCGGACTTTGTGCCACTCGGTCTGCTCGACCAGGTTGCCCTCTCCGTCCTTGTAGCGGCGAGACGTGGCCAGCGAGAACGTCGCCAGCTTCTTTCCGTTTTCAAACTGGATAATCTTGGGATCTTGACCAACGTTACCCATCAAAATAACCTTGTTCATCGAAGGCGCTACAGTTTAATAAGAGGTTAACTCGTGTGTAGTCCAAAACGGCACCAGAACATGCATTCAATACTTACAAAAGTAGCGTGCCTGCGACTTGATAGCCTGGTTGGCCACAAGCTACGATAGAAAAATACAGAGCTTAGTGAGTTTGCTGTAAAGTGAATTAGCCCGCAGTCAGTTTGTGTCAGCGATAAAGTACCTTTGCGCTTGCCGAACGAAGTAGTGCGGTACGGAACATTTCTGAATTGTCTTATAAATATTCGAAATAAAACGCAGGTGAAAAGTATCTTGAAAGAAACAAATTTGCAAGCAGCTTATGAGCAGACTACGGTTCAACCGAGATTTTGCTGGTTCTCTGAGCCGAGCCGAGCCACGGTGCTTGATTTGCTGGACACGCTGGTTGGTTGCAATTATAGCCAAAACAGTTCTGGCGGCAGGCGCTTCATGCAAACTACTGCATGTTTCTCTTTGAAAACATTTCACAGAGCCAGCGCTGTTGTCACACATGGATATTCCATGCTGCTGACGCTATATCTCTTTTATTCTTTATTTTATGGTTTGGGTGGTGTTTCGGAGCCAAGTTAATGGCTCCACATCAAAAAATTGTACATAGAAGTTAGATCGCAATGACCTACTCCCAGTCGAACCGCCAGGACTTTGTGCAATGCCCGGCAGTTCAGACCGACTATTACTTCTTTATGATCAAGTAATAACTACGTAAGGTAAGTACCGATTTCGTTCTGGTAGCCGAATGGCCATTCTTTTTATAATCGCTGGAAAGCAGTTGACTGTATTTAAAAATTGTGGGAGATACACCCTATCACATGATTAAATTGCAGTTATTATTTTGCAACAATCGATTGCCGATTGAAACTATAGAATGCGTTTAGTCTTGTTTAGGTTTATTAATGGCCAATGTGTAGCCGTTAGGAAAGGTAGAGTGTTGAGAATATAATAAAGTAAAAAGGATTGCTCATCTCTTGCAGTTTATAGCTTTAATCACATATAGCACATCTTATTCAGCTTTATTGACACCAAACAACCAATGCCGAGTTTAGAGAGCTCAGCGCGTTAAACATAGCTGTCTATTTTCTGGCAATAAACACAGTAAGCGCTGACGCTTATTATTCTGTTATCTACAAGCCAATGCTTCGCTATACACAAAATGACACCGTCAAAGCCATGTCAAATCTGCGCATCATTTCAAAAGTGTCAATGGCTGCTTTCTTACGCAATAATTACCATTCTTTTTCAAGCTTGCTCGCTCGTTTTGTTTGAATTATTTCCGTCTATCTGATTAGCCCCGCGGACTCGGGACCATATTGAGGATCGGCAATCGTTTTCAACACAAACTGCGTATTTCCGCCAACTCGCCACACACACCAAGAAAAAGGGGAGAAAGTACACTGCCAGCATCGAGGCTGCACGTTGTGATTTGAGAGTGATGCCATCTTTTCTCCACTGGCTGCATCGTTGAATTGCATGTGCTTAAATTTCCTCTTTCTTCTTTGGTGTAAAGTCTGCTGTTGCATTTTTGGGTCGTCTTTCTTCAATTCTTTGCAAGCTTTATGGTGCAATACACTCTGAACTAATCCGGCCTTTTCTCTTTCTCTTCTCTTTATCCTTCATACAAATATACATAATGAACAATTCTGGACGCATTGACAAGCGCAAACGACGCCGGCCAACCCGGTCATTGTCGCTGGCTGATGTTAGACCAGAGTCTAGTACTCTGCGCATGACGTTTCTTGATGACTACCACCGCAATCCCAGTGCATACACCCAGGCATTGCTGGGTTCTCGCTGCTCAGCACCGCCAACATCTCCGTTATCTAGTCTTTCTCCAGTGTCTCAATCGCCAACACCGCCAATACAAATAATTCAGCCTGTACGCCGAGATTTATCAGCAGCAATTCGTCGCTTGTTTCCATCTCTCGACGACCCGGCTATATGCAAAATGGCTGCAGCCAAAGTACCCAATTATCCGCCATCGCGACCTCACTCTCCCCAGCCCGACGCCCACCAATTCAATACCGACAATATGTCTCGCGAAATATTCAATTTGCAACCAAACACATCTACTTGCTCTGTAAAATGGGCCAAAGGTAAGCCGACATGCGTGTTTGTTCAAAATTATATATGCATATAGTTTCTACTAAAAATACAGATAATCCCGTAGCTGCACCCATGGACGTTTCAGAATACCCCATGGTTGAGCATCTCGCTCAGGCCGAGCGCGACTGTTGTTCGATATTACGGCTATATCCTGAACAGTATCTGTCCATCAAACAAGCACTGGTGCGTGCCGGCCGCACCATGGCACCCGGTACATTCAAAAAGCGCGACGCACAAAAGCTTTGTCATATAGATGTCAACAAAACTAGCAAGATCTTTGAATGGTTTTGCAAGCTGGGTTGGATTCCGCAGGCATCTACAAAATATTATGACTAGTCGTTATAATAAACCCGTTAATCTTGACATACCACTGAGCGTATGCTTGCCAGTTGTACTCGCTTAGCCGGTCGATTCGCCCCGCAAGAGCACACCGAACAACGCGGTCCATTGCCTGGCGCACCTAACTACGGCGCTAAACTTGCAGAGTGGCCGCCGCTACCGATTCCAACTATTCCGCGGGTCTATATGATTGCTTATATTCCAAAAACTATAGTAATCGACGACCAACCAATATCCTCTCTGGTTGCCGATGGTCTGCGCTTTATCTATTTCGTTCTTTGTATTAAACTCGCAAAATATTTCCTACACCAGATTTCCTCCACAGGAATCACTAGTCTGTCAAAGCGTATAC
>JANBQW010000061.1:2021-21777 GCA_027577515.1 Coemansia sp. RSA 678
CCAAAAAGACAAAGGCTACATTTTTATTGTGGGATTTCGCTGCAGTCATTGTCCACGCTCTTTTGCTGACTGGAAAGGGTGGAAAGCACCCTCTGATTTTTTCGGGATGGCGCAGGCTTGCAAACACATATGGTGTATTTCCAAAAAAGATAGAGATCTTGTACTCGATAGTATTCCAGTGTTCCAAGGATAATGTACTACTGCGCTATCAATGGATTGAAATGTTCTGACTCTAAAGTAAAAGATACCAAGAGGCACTGAGGATCGATAAAGGGTGGGAATACATATACACGCTTCCAGTCAACGCCCCAACCTTAAACCGATGTCCAAATGTCTGCAACCTTCTATCCGCACCAAAGCACAATTTCTTTGAA
Organism: Coemansia sp. RSA 678; assembly: GCA_027577515.1. Taxonomy (NCBI): domain Eukaryota; kingdom Fungi; phylum Kickxellomycota; class Kickxellomycetes; order Kickxellales; family Kickxellaceae; genus Coemansia; species Coemansia sp. RSA 678. The sequence goes on from JANBQW010000061.1 coordinate 2,396, forward strand.
CAAATTCCACTTCCGAGTAGGCTCGGCTATGCCTCAAGTCACCACACCCGTGCCACACCCAGAACTGTTGTAGAGCTGAAACCCATAGACGCCATACTAGATAGTGCATCTTTGCTAATCAGATCAACAGCTCCGCAGTCAAAAAAACTGATCGTTTCGCGTTCATCAATTAGCTTCCAGCACTAAAGTTTTATACTTTTTCGCGTGTTTCTCATGTTAAATGCACTTTTGTGACGGCTAATGTACCCACAGAGCACTGAATTACTTTTGGCACGGGCCAATGCACTCGTTGGGAATGCAAAGAATTCAGGCAATATCAACCACCCCGAGTTGGTTGAGCTTCAGCACGCCATGAACACGTTGGTGGAGACTGCGTTTGCCGACGACTGTACGAATGGGAGGGGTGTGGAAAGTGTGCTTTATTTGATTGAGCAAATGCTGGATAGACACGCGCCGTTGCGGGAGTGCGGAATCAGGTCGGCGGTGCTTGTGCTGCAACAAGTGCCGGTTGGCGTGGTGCAGATGTGTAGCCAGAACGGAAACGAGGCATCGGCGTTTGGACTACGGATAATAGACTCGTGTTTGTCTAAACTAGTGGACGTGTGCGACGAGGCCGAAAAGAAGCTGGGTGCGTTTATTGCTGCCTCGACTGACGACAAATCTCCCAGCACCATAGATTCTGACGCTACAAGCATATTGCATATTGCCCTTGTATGTATCGAGGGACTGGCACTATACTTTGAGAAAGCATTGCCTGGCGACGACGGTATGCTAAAATCCCCAGCCATCTGGAAATCAGTTCTCGAAGGAACCAGCCCACTCGCCGTATACTTGACCCGGTCATTCGAATCTTCGTGCAAGTTGTTTACGCACTGTACGCATGCAACTCTACGCCGACAGCCGCAATACGCTGCACTAAGCACATCCTTATGTAAAGCGGCGGGCAAAGTTATGGACCAAATTTCCCTTGTATTCAGCTCTGACTCGCACATTGCATCTGACTTGGGCCGCAAACGCCTGTTGCTCGAACGATACTGCAACACCGCGCTGTTTGCCCACAAATCCATTATGAGCTCACCGCCGCAGTTTAAAGCCGTATGGAAAGCACTGTGCGTTATTGCAACTATGTTTTCATCTGCGTCGTTTGACTCCTCTGCTATGTGCCAAAAAGTGTATGTGCAGTCGTGCGAGACTGTGCGTTCGTTGGCTGTGCAGGCGGTGGCGGTGTTGCGGCGAACGAGTGCAGATGGGCTGAGTGACCAAAAGTTGCAGCGACGGGTAAAAGGGATATTGGCGTTTATTCGGTTTATTGTGTTCCAGATGCCGTCCCTTTTGTCCAGAATCCAGGGCTCGGACACTGTGTGTAACGATCGGGGTTCGGTGGCTATGGCCATGTTTGACGTGTTGTTTGGCGAGCTGAGTTCGTCGCAGTTGTTGGCTGCAATGCCAAAGGAAATCTCGACGATGGTTGACCATTTGGTAACTACAGTCAGCACAAAGTTTGCCCTGTCGCTGTTCTCTGTCTATCCAACTATGTTGCTTGACTATCTGTCCAAACTACAGCACCATGTGTGCCGTACAGATGATTTGGCGGATGCTAAACAGCTGCCATTGCTGGAGGGAATTCGCAGCCCAATAGCCAACCGCGAACTTTTGTGCGCTGTTGTTACTGGCATTAGCACTTTTACCGAAGAACAGCAGGATCGGCTTTTTACGCATGCAGTGCCGCTGCTAATGGCGTTTTCTATGGCCGTCGACTGTGATCCAGCGTCTGTGTTTTCCATTACGATGGGCGACCCGTGGGCTCATAGCGAACAACAATTATCTGCAATAGAGTACGAACGGCTGGTGTGCTCACTTGCGTTGTGTGCGACCAAGCTAGCCACGCCAATGCTTTTCGGGCATTGGGAAACATCTGCTTTGCGAGTTATTGTGCAAGCACCGCAAGGCAGCCTTGGCGCTCGAATGGTAGTTGATGCGTGGGGGCTGTTGGCAATTAAAGCACTGTCTCCGTCTGTTGTAACATCGACAGTTGCTGGGATCATTGACGTAATAACTTCTAGTTCTGAGCGCGTAAGCGAGTGTGGGCGGTTTCAGCTCAAGCAGCTGTTTGAGCAGGTTTTCAAGGTGTGTGACAAGGATAAAATAACGCAGTGCGTAGCTCGCTCGTGTGAGCGTGTTGTCGAGCAGCACAATATGGCAAACTTTGAACTTTTATGCAAAGTTATTCCGTGGCACCAGTTTGCTCCCGAAACTGCAATCTACAGTATTGGACGTAGTTTTCTTGACAGCGCCATCTCACAACTCGATTCGTGCGACTCGATCCGCGAGCGGGCTGCGATCTTTGCCGGTCTATCTGTGCTGATTCCAACGTACCAGCTGGACACCAAGGCGATTGCAAACGACGAGATCTGGCGCCACGCTCTCACAAGTTTTGAGAAATCGCTCCAGAACACATCTGTGGACGCTGCAGAATGGCAGCACGGGATAGAATCAATACTGCAGCTTGCCATTAGTCTGTCCGAAGGCGGCTTTAGTAGATCGATGGAGCTATTGCATGTGTGTGGACAAAACATGTCGCATGCGATGCTAGTCAAAGACCAAGCTGCGTTTCTAGTAGCTCAGTTAGCCGGCAGTTTTGCATCCACCGACCTCGTGCCACACGCCATGGAACCAACCAAAAGTGCATTGCGCCAAATATTCGGTACATTGCTCCAAAACACCATGCCGTGGATCGTCCGACACCAAGCGTGTGTGCAGTTTATTCGGTTTGCCACAGAGTCGGTAAACCAGTCGATTACCGAGTCGTTGGTTCCAGAACACGTACAAGAGCAGTTGTTACCGTTTATACAGTGTATTCCGGGTGGCGAGAGTGTTGAGGCTGCTGAGCTGCGCACAGTTTATCGACAGGTGCTTTGCTCGCACGCGTGGAAGTTAGAGAACGTGCAGGTGAATGGCAGCTGCGTGGAGCAGCTGGTTGGTGATATTGGCGCGCTTCGGCGGCGACTTGAGGCGGCGTTTCAGAAGCCAATGCCTGCCAGTGCGTGTGAAGTTATACAACCCGAGTTGGCTCGGCTGGTGCAGACAATCGAACGGTTCTCGTCAAGCATGTGATAACCCATACATTTTTATCTGGTTATCAGTGTTTATATCTTTAATCGGCATTTCAAAATTTGGTAAAAAAATTGTATTGTTGGCTAATTTCTCTAGTTTGCAAGATGTCGCAGTATTTGACCGAAGAGCTGGCCAAAATTGGTATCGACGATGAGGCAATAGTCGAGTACTGCGCGGGCCTCTTGTCCGACACAACAATGGACGACGACGAAAAACGCGAAGCAGTTGTTGGTTACCTCGAAGCAGTCGTCGACACCGACGTAACTGCCATAATAACCAAAGCCCTCGAACTAACATCCGCCAAAACCGCCGATCTCAAAGCAGCCGCCGACCAACTCTTGCGTGACGAACTCAACGAAGCCCATACCCGAGAACGTGCCGAGTTCCAGCGCGACATGCAAGCAGCTACCCGCGAAGAGCGCCATTTGACTCTCGACGAGCGCAAACGGCGTGAAGCGTTTTTGAAAAAATACGGGTACGGCACATTAGAAGTTGTGGAGAAAAACGGCGAAACTGAGATTGTGTACCGGGAAACTAATGATACGGTGCGGAGCGAGGGCAACGACAATGCGAAGATTGTTGCGGACAAGGAGCGTGCGTCGAGAGAGAATGCTAAAGCTGCTCACCAGAAGAAAGTTGAACGGGAAAAAGAGCTGTTGGAAAAAGACCGGGCAAGAAAGGACAAGGAGAAACGCAGGACCATGAAGAAAGAAAAGCGTCGGATGTAAGCGTGGGAAATTTATAATATGGACCCTTTTTTGCCTAATCCCCACTTTATTCCTTTCGTATAATATTGAATTTGAATTTGAATTCGACATGTGTGCGTTTGTAGCTAGTGGGCGGGCACTGACTCCGTGTATAGAGGGTTATGTGGGGCAGACACGGCATTCGTCATCGCTGCGGACAGTGGAAGCGCTGGTCGCAGGCATCCGGCAAGGCGACCGAGCATCACTAGCCCGCGGCATAACACTCGTCGAGTCAACGCGTAGCGACCACCAACAAGAGGCACGCAAACTAGTATCCGAATGCATCAAAATTCCTCGCCCCCGCTCCCTCCGCATCGGCCTAACCGGCACGCCCGGCGTAGGCAAATCAACATTTATCGAGTCCCTCGGCATGCAATTACTCCAAAAAGGGCACCGCGTCTCTGTACTGGCCGTCGACCCATCGTCCACGCGATCAGGCGGTTCCATTCTTGGCGACAAAACACGCATGCAAGAGCTGAGTGCCGCCTCCAACGCATACGTACGACCGTCGCCCAGCCGCGGCTCACTTGGCGGCGTGGCACGCAACACTTTGGATTCTATCATTCTGACCGAAGCGTGTGGATTCGACGTGTGTTTGGTCGAGACTGTTGGAGTGGGGCAGTCAGAAACTATGGTTTCAGATATGGTTGATATGTTTGTTTTGTTGATGCAGCCGGGATCGGGCGACGAGCTGCAAGGCGTGAAGCGCGGGATTATGGAGCTGGCTGACCTTGTTGTGATCAACAAAGCTGATGGTGCTATGGAACTGGCGGCCAAGCTGACACGAAGCGAGATTGTGAATGCGTTGCATTTGATGATCCCGCGCCGCGAGTCGTGGTCGCCAAAAGTCGTGCGTGCGTCGGCTGCTACTGGATACAACTTGGACCGCGTGTGGTCGACTGTGTTGCATTATTTTGACAAGCTCGAAAAGTCGGGCGAATGGGACGCGTTGCGTGCTGACCAGCGTCGCAAGTGGATGTGGCGCGAAGTCTCGCATTTGCTGCTGGCCCGGCTGGACCGCAACCCGGCCTCCCACAAGATTGCGCAGCTGCTCGAAGCAGATGTTTTAAACGGTTCGATTCCTGCAGGTGTGGCTGCCGAGCAAATTGTATCAAAGTTTTTGTCAAATCCATAATTAATAGATATGAAGCCGTGTATTAAACATTACTAAAACTAGTGTGACATGGAGGAGCAAGGGTATATGGCTAGCTTAGTAGCTGACAGACGTAACCTTTTCTACACCAAGTATATAGGTTGTGTTAGTATGTGGTCTGCATGTCTGGTTATTTGGTCAATGGAAAGCGCATGCTTACCCTTGTTGCTGTGCACCGTGTAGAGGAAACGGGCTATCGTATCCACCTCGTCAACCATGTAGTTGTTAAAATGCCGGCTTGCTGCTAGAACCAAATCGTCTTTGGACGACCGCGCCTTGACATTCAGCTTAAACGCCTGCCGGTACCGACGCAGCACCTGGATATTGAGTGCATTGAAATCAAGCTACAAATACACACGCTTCAGCTATTGATTGTAATTTTCAATACATATGCCTGTTGATATGCTTACCTGTGTGTGTTTTACTAGCGCTTTGTCCAAGATTGTGGATACAGACAAGTGGCAGGTTAGCTACATACATTGTGCAACGATAACAACGCAGTAATTTCTCTTTCTCTTCCCCTCCTTTGAGTAACACAGCTACCTCACCCTCCTTATTCGTACAGACCTCCACGAGTGAGTGAGTAGACCAGTGTCTTTTGAGAAAGGAATAGGGTACCAAGTGTTCAAGAAACTTTGCAATGCCGAATTACCTTGCTGACTGCCGGGCTGCAGTCCAGAGCCTGCTGCAGACGAGCCGTGCTTTTGCCGAGGCGCCATTAGTATTACGTATATCTATCTTTAGAATAGAAAGAGGTCTGCCGCCAATAAGCTATAGAGCAAGAAATAAAAGAAAGTCAAGGAAAAGAAAGCGTTTGGCAAGCCTTGAAGCAGCAAAATAAAGTGACGACAGAAACCAACTAACCAGCCAATCATGGAAAGGAGCCATTCAATTTCGGGGAACTAGGATCGTGTATATTTCAGATCACAGGCGTAATCCGCTAGCTAGCATCGCCTGACAAAATCACCATCTTTATGGTTTCCAGCACCGCAAAAACCCTCTTTGCTTTCCTTCTCTCTATTAATTTGTTTCAAAAGTTGATTCTGAATTGAATAATGTTCAGTAACAGAGCCGCCAGCGCGCTCCAATGCCTATACAGAACGCAGCCAAAGTGCGGTAGCGGAGCTGTCCAGCGTATCGTTACCCGGATCGAGCGGCCAAAAGCCCTCATAACCCGCAGCCACTCTACCAAAAACACTCAACCGCAAGCGACAAATAATATGTCGGGCGCGCAACAGGCACGGCGCGAGTTTGAGCAGTTTCACGCGCAAGCGCGGCGCGACAACACGACAAGCATTTTATACGTCGGTGCCTTTGTCGTAACGTTTATAGGCATTGCATATGCGGCAGTTCCGTTATACCGACTTTTATGCAAGCGCACGGGCTTTATGGGAACGCCAAAGACCGAGCCCGTCGTGCGTGACGTTGAAACGCTTAAGCCGCTGGACTCGCATCGCAAGCTGCAAATCAAGTTTGCCGGCCAAGTATCAACAATGCTTGACTGGTCGTTCAAGCCCGAGCAACGTCACGTCACCGTAGTCCCCGGCGAAACTACATTGGCGTTCTTTAAAGCGTACAACAACTCGGACAAGCCTATTGTCGGTGTTGCAACGTATAATGTGGTTCCAGAGCAGGTTGCTCCGTATTTTAACAAGATTCAGTGTTTCTGTTTTGACGAGCAGCAGTTGGAGCCCAAAGAGGATATCGATATGCCGGTGTTTTTCTTTATTGATCCGGAATTTGCCAACGATCCGTTGATGGACGACATTACCGAGATTACGCTATCGTACACTTTTTTCAAGGCGTCGGGCCGGTAGAATTGTTATTAGGGTTGCACAAACATTAGAAGTACTTGCATTAATTGCATATTAGGCTTGTGCTACCCCTTATCTGGGAGGCTCCCGATCGCATATAAATTGGCAACTCCATACCCGTCCATCCTCGATACCTCTTCTTTCATATTTTTGGAATTTAAAACGCACAAAACTTATTTAAAAACACTCGGTATATTATATCATCTCTATATTTTTATTTATTAAACATGTCGGGATCGGTTGGCGGATTTTTTGACTCGCTCAAGGACAAGGTCGAGACGACTTTTGAAAAGGCCAGCAGACGGCTGAGCCACCACGGCAAGGACGAGGATGCGGCCAGAAAGGCTGCGGATTCTAAGAACTTTGGAAGTAACGCTGCCAACTCGACCGAAAGCGCAGGCCAAAGTGCCGCTAACGATGCGGCCAATGCTGGCAGGAACGCTGCCCCGGATAGTGCCGGAGCAGGCAACAGTTTGGGTCAGAGCACGGCTGACAATATGAGGTCTGCTGGCCAGCAGGCCAGTAACATTGCTCAGCAGAGTTTGAACGACCCGATGCAGCCGCCACAGTAAATAAGTGGATTAAATACTTTAGCCTTTTGATTTTTGTTTAAGGAAAAATATATGCTATCAGAGCAAATTGAGTTATTATTTTTAACTAGTGTTCTAAACTCTGGACTGAATATCCTAGATAAAAGAACCCCTAATAGATCCTTGAACTCTGTGAGCGTAAATACTAACCCTGGGATGTAGTCTAGGGCTAGTATATTTGCGAATCCAATATTAGTTTAATAAAAGTGACCGATTCCCAGATTAACCAGTAACTTGCAACCAATCTCGCTGAATTTCACCACTGGTTGTAGATCGACGCTCTATCATTAATTCGGGGAAAAGACGCCCCCGATTTTCTTTTGTTCTTTTTTCGATACTGATTACGCCAATTTTACAAATATCAACCATGGATGTTAACGAGTTTAGAAAGCGTGGCAAGGAGATGGTTGATTTCATCGCCGACTACTACGAGAACGTCGATAAAGCACCGCCAATGTCTACCGTGCAGCCTGGCTATCTGTACTCACTAATGCCCCGCGAGGCGCCCGAATGGCCTGAATCGTTTGAGGATATTCAGCGAGACATTGAGACCAAGATCATGCCCGGGATGACGCACTGGCAGTCAAGCAACTTTTTCGGCTGGTATCCGAGCAACAGCTCGTTCCCCGCCATGCTCGGCGACATGGCTAGCTCGATGTTCAACATTGTTGGCTTTAACTGGATCTGCTCACCAGCGGCCACGGAGCTGGAGACTGTAGTTATGGACTGGCTGGGCAAGCTCATTGGCCTGAACAGCAGGTTTATGGCCATCAAAGAAGACGGCACGGAGGGCGACGGAGGTGGCGTTATCCAGGGCACGGCTAGCGAGGCCCACATTGTTGTTATGATTGCAGCCTGCGAAATGACAATTGACCGACTCAAAACAAACGGCATGGGCGATAACGACGTCGATCTGGTGCGGCACAAGCTCGTTGCGTACTTTTCCGATCAGACGCACTCGGCGGGCCAGAAAGCTGCCAACATTATCGGCTGCCAGGTCCGCATAATCAAGTCAGATGCAGATTTCCGCCTGACCAAACGTGCGCTGCAGGATGCAATCTGCAAAGATAAGAGCGCTGGCCTTATACCGTTCTTTGTATGTGCTACGTTTGGCACAACAAACACAGCGGCAATCGACGATTTGAGTGGAATTGCCGATACTGCCGAGTCTGAATATTTGTGGCTACATATTGACGCTGCATACGCGGGCGCCGCCCTCGTGTGCCCAGAGTTCCGCCCCCTCGCTCATGGCATCGAGCGTGCACACTCGTTTAACTTTAACCCGCACAAATGGATGTTGACCAATTTTGACTGTTCGGCGTTGTGGGTTGCCGACTCGACACATCTTGTTGGTGCTTTGAGCATTGAGCGCGAGTATTTGCCAAAAGTCAAGGGCGCGTCTGACTTTGTCAAAGACTATAGAAACTGGCAACTGCCCCTTGGCCGCAGGTTCCGCGCCCTAAAACTATGGTTTGTAATGCGCATGTATGGCGCATCGGGGATTCGCGCTCATATTCGCAAGCATATTAAGGAGGCCAAATGGCTGGAGGCACAGCTGGTGGAAGACGGCCGATTTGAGATAATGGCCCCTGTGTTGTTTGGCCTTGTTGTATTCAGAGTCAAAGCAAGTATAATAGCTGGGAATGCTCATGACGTAAACAAGACAAATGCAGAGCTTGTTAAGCGCATCAATAACGATGGCCGTGTGTTCCTGGTTGGCACAAAGCTGCGAGGCGTCGATGCACTGCGCCCAGCAATTGGATCTTCTCGTGGAACACCAGAAAACACAGCATTGTTGCTCAAAGTCATCAAAGAGTGCACGACAAACGTCCTCTCTGAGCATAGTAATCAATAGTTTTTTGTTTGAATTAAATAAGATATTTTAGCGCATAATCCATTGCATTATTTGTAATGAGTGCAAATGGAGCACCTCTGATACATTAATCGTGTTGCTCTACTCCCTAAAATTGATGGAGGCTTATCTATAATGTTACGAGTTACAACCCAGTAGGTGACATATGTTTGTTTTTTAAATTGGTTACAGGCAAACAAAGATATGTAAACTCTCACTTTACAGTATTGACATTTTGTAAACGGTGGCTCAATCACGCAACAATGTCTATTACATGGTGTTATTCCCTTAAATTGCTACGGCAGCTTAGAATCCCTGTACGCTTGCAGATTGTAATTGCAAGTTTGACATACTGGGTGTTTGGATTGGGTTGCAACGTTATCTTTTTAAACCAATAAATGGGTCCTCTTTACTGGGTGAAATAGTGTCTTTAAATTGCCATACTTTCTAGCGGGTGCCTTGTACAGTCTAATATATGAACAGTCATAGCTGATTACATGTAACTCTGTCATATGGTGCAGTAAAAAGTATCACCCGAATTACTTTTACCTGTGTATCGCTCAGGCAGCTCGGTTGAATATTTTGCTACCCAAAACCCATTCTACATTTTTCACGCCTCCTCTGTCTTTTTGTGTTATACAAAAATAATCATATTGCAGCCCGTGCCCGCAGCTAGCATAGCGATAGAATGATGACAATGATCAGAGCTGGCTAGCTGAGCAATCCTCTATTTAATTGCTTTTTTGCTATAATTCCGAGGTGTATTCCATCTGCAGTTTGCCATCTTTCCGGCCAGTTTTACTTTTACAAATAGTGCTATATAAAGGAGCGGAGCCAGTCAATACACTTTTTTTGTTGCATCTAATTGAAACCAGGCCATGGTGCTGGTGCAACAAAATATTAAATATGAAAGTCTCATGAATTTATTTTAAATGAAAACAAGATTAAGGAGAAACATAAAAGTTTAGCCATTAATAATCTGGTCCTTAGATAAGCTAGGGTCATTTGGTTTAATGAATAGATGGCTAACGGACGGACTATACGATTATTCAAAAGAATAAAACTCTGTTTGCCAGATCCAAATTGAGAAAAATATCAGTTCGTGCACAAGGCTATGTCAATATATTATCTCTATATAATTAAGCAAACATCTGCACCCGAAGCGCAGTCTGCCAAGAACAAAAACTACATGCTGACCGTTGTACGCAGCAACAAGACTTTGGCCTCACATTTGTCGTTATAAAAACATCACTGAACTATTCTATTTTTCTTTTGGCAGCCTATTAGTTTGCAATTTCAATCATGGTCCGCATTTATACATTCTTTAAACGTGAGATATTCAAAGTTTGTTGACGTGTATTCTGGCAACCATTTTGACAAATCAAAACCCAATAAAGAAAATATATTGCGACGGGAAGCGCATTAGCTGTTGCTCAGATCATCTCCAGCAACAACTCGGCATTGCAGTCGCTGGTCATTGGTGACAGCAGCGTAGTAACTATGTTGTATGACTTTGATGGCGATGGGTCCAGCACACTGACCGCAAAGGCTGGCGACAAAGTGCGTGTGATCGAGCCGGAAATCGACGCAAGCGGGTGGACCGAAGTACAGTTGGTAAACAGTGGATTGCAAGGAATGGTGCCTACATCGTATATGGACATGAGCGAGTACAAGCCTAGCCATGCGCCGAGCACATACTCGGCATCCACTGCGTCTCCATTGTCCAAGCCTGCTGTGGAATATGCGATGGCACTTTATGACTTTGAGAGCAGGAGGCCGGAAGAACTGTCGTGCAAGCAGGGCGACCATGTGCAAATAGTGTCCCGCGATGCTAACGACGGGTGGATTATGTGCAAGCTGGACGGTCGCGAGGGTTTGTTGCCGGCTAATTATGTCGAAAATGCCAGCTAGCTTTAAATAATTTTTCGAATAAAGAGCCGCTACATGTTGCATAAGATTAAGGAAACGACTGCGGTTTAGAATGATTGACATTTGTACTATTTAATCGACACATGCACGTTTAGACGCTCGTCGTTGCTTTAAATTCAATCTTTTTTGTTTACTCATTTTGCTATTTACTAAATAATGAAGTTTGATGCTTTGCCCGACGATGTTTTGCTGCCGATATTCGAGGCTGCGATTCCGTCCACTCCAAACATCATCGGCTTGAAACGCTCCATCTATCAACTGTCGATAACCCAGCGTTTGCGGCACTTGCTCTTGCCCCGCATATACGGCCATGCGTTCATCTCCAGCGTATTCAATCGCGACTACAAACAAGGCCAATCCAACGATTTGGATATGAGTTTTGTTCGATCAAATCTTGAGCTTGCTATTACCACAAACAACGTGCTTCCAGTCCGTGTATTGCACATTGAAACCGAGTACACGGGTCAACGTGGAGATTGCTTGCACAGTCTTATAGACGCACTCAAAGGTTACCAAAAGCACCTACACAACGTCAATGAGCTATTTCTGTGGATTGACTATAACAAGTTGTCGAAATTACAGATTCCACCAAGCGACAATGTACCAGACTATGCAACTGTCACAGCCAAGCGGGTTGCTCGGTTGTTGCCACGCGTCAAACGAGTCACGGTTCGGGAGAAATCAAACGAACGGTCAACTGAGCGTTTTTATGGAGAATTGGTTAACGCGTATATTGACCAGTTGGAAACAATTGCTTCAGCATCAAAACTAAAGTTGCCGACTACACGGGCGTTTGAGCAGCTTACGTGCTTGAAAGTGGATGTTGAGCTGTGTGGCACATACGTGCCCCGCGTGTGTCCAAATACTATTCAACATTTAACGTTGGAGAACTTGCTGCCAAACTCAACGTGGCGGGTATTTGGGTTCGAGGATGTGCCCACAAGTATGGAGGCACCAAACCTTGTTAGTTTGGATATAAAGTATTATGGTTATTCAACAGATAAGGATTTGTTTGACTACGAGGCGGCCAAACAGTGCAAAATGCACTTTCCGTGCCTAAAAAGCTTAAAGTTGTGTATTCGGTCAGCCAAAGTACCGTTGCTCGACTCGGCCGTGTTTCCGCAACAAATGGATTATGTTACAATTGAAGCCAGCCCGTTGTCAACATTAATGCTCGCTGGAATCGAGTTTCCAAAAACAAAGTTTCCATCACTCATCGTGTTTGAGGGCGACAACGCGCCTTTACAAGACTTGTTTAAAGCCACCGACAACTTTTTCATGCATTCAACCAAGTGCCTGGAAGCACGTTTGCTCATTCCATTCACTTCATCTATTATCACCCCCGGTATGATCCAGTGCACCATTTTTACAATTCTTCATTTGAGGACAAACGTTTATATTGCTGCAATTCTGGAAGTTGTTACTCGTATGCAAAACCTTAAAGAGCTGGCAATTTCACGGATTAATGAGCCCAGGTATAAGAGCGATATATCAATTCCGGAGCCCAGTAGTATGCATGTTTTGAAACCGCTTCATATGAGGATGAAGAATTTGTCTATTTGGGCCAATTATTTTGACAACACGAGTACGGAGACTAAGACTATTGTCAAGTATTTGGTGCTCTGTGTACCATCGCTGACTCAATTGTATGCAAGAACAATGAATATCAACGAGTTGGAAAGCTTTCGTAAAGAATACGAGGACTTGTACCCACACTTGTCTACCATTTCGTTTAAGAGCTAGCATGTCTTAATTTTTCTTTTAAATTAAGCAAAAAGCTACATCCACAGCGCAGTCTATGTCTATGCTGCCTATAGCGCAGTCTGCCAAGTAAAATGACATCATGATGCTCTTTGTACGCAGCAACAAGACTTTAGTTTTATTTCTAGGCCCCACATATGTTGTTATAAAAACTTTACTAAGCTGCTTTTATTTTTTCTTTTAACTGCCACCTATTATTTTGCAATTTTAACCATGACCCGCATTTTTACATTCTTTAAACGCGAAGGATATCCAAAGTTGGTTGACGTGTATTCTGACAAATATGTGGACAATCCAAATCTCAACGAAGGAAAGATATCTCAGCATGTGTTCTCATTTGAAGTCCACAAACGCCAAGTGGAATTTAGGACTAGAGCGCAGCCACAAGGTACGTCCTTGCTAGTGTGTAAATATAAAGGCATACTAGGCCGACGTGCAACTATTAAAGGCGATGGGTTGATATCCACAGTAAAGTTTAACAGAAAACGTACCAACAATACCACATTCATCTACAACTCGGAAAAATATAGCTGGAACATTTTTGAATCAAGAAAAATCTGGACATTGCACAACCACAGCGGTGAAACACTAGCTGTGTTTAACTGTACGATAATTCCGATAAACACGATGCACGAGATGGGAGGGTTACTGATATCGCCAAATGTTGATGAAAAATTAAAACAACTCATCTTGTTTACATGTGAGATGGTATATCTAGCAGAAGAATCAAATAAAACTGCTGGTACTTTTCCAGCTGTTGTTTCTATCTTTTGCATTTAACTAATTACATGAGGAATGTCAGTAAGCCATATCCCACTCAAGTTGAAAACATTCCGCATGTTTTTGCAGGTGCCTTATTCAAGGAGCCGACCTAGACAATAACCCATAGACTCCATGGATATACATCTAACCGGAGTTCTGAACCTAGCTGCTGTTCACTTCTCAGCAATTATAATTGCAGTTCAATCGTGATATTACTGACCATGTGGAAATATGTAATGTCACTAGTTAATGTATTGAGTTATGTGTGTGCAACTGTAAATGCGCACAAAAGGCAAAGACATCACTGCCTATATGGGCCAACTACTTTGGCAACGCGAACGAGGGTATTTGTGACACGGAACGCGGAGCCTGAGCCATCACAGCAAGAGCACAGTTATAGTGCAATTAAAACTGAATCCGCAGCCGCTGGTTACACAAGACCCAAGTGTGCCAACACTTTATGCCGCTATTGTGACAGAGATCCTGTCAGTCAACTGAGCCATTGGCTCAATCAGCTCGAGCCAAAGGAATACTACATAGGGGCAGGGAAAGCCGCGATAAGAATAGTGCTCTTTGGTTAGTTTCGATTCACTCATTCAAGAATTAGTTTATACCTATTAAAGCTATAATTGACAAGAAACGCGATCATGGTTAGAGCGTTTGGTATCTACTTTTAGTATTGTCAATATATTATGTTTTTGTTGTTCTCTATATCTTCTTATTACAATAACAAATACATTATAATGATTTCAGGACAGATCTATCAGTGACTATGTGATTACCGTCTGTCAGGTAACAGCAGGGTATGTCCCATCAGGATTCTGGCCTCTGCTGTCTGCCCACAGGGGAGGCAGCCAGCTTAGCACCCCGGCCGAGGCTCCCGCAACACCGGATTATGATGTTTTAATATTGACTCTCTCGACTATAAATAGTCCTGTTAATATGTAAATAGAAGAAATGTTGAAATAAACGTAGCCAATGCCTTTGCCAGTAGTTTAATTCTAGAATACGTTCAACAAAAACTTCAACCTTTGTGAGCCTACAGCTAACTCTTGAGGTTGACAGACTGAGCATCGGTAGCGAAATCGAGACCAGGCAAACATGTTTTGATTGAATATGATCATTCGCTAATTTCGCAATCACTACCCTTTAACTTTTGGTGCCCTCATCCTTGCCTTTCCCACCACTACTTTTCTTATACTGTACTATTAATTCAGCGAAATGGCAGCAGTTCGTGACAATGTCTTCCCAACGCGGATGAACCTGACGGTGACAAAGACGCGCCTAAAGGGAGCGCAAACCGGTCATTCGCTGCTCAAGCGCAAGAGTGAAGCACTAACAACGCGGTTCCGAGTAATCGTGCGCAAGATTGAAGATGCAAAGCTAAAGATGGGCAAAGTGATGCAAAATGCGTCATTTTCCCTCGCCGAAGTAGCATACATTACGGGTGACATCAGCTACCAAGTACGTGAAAGCGCCAAACATGCAACGTTCAAAGTGGCAGCCAAGCAAGAGAACGTGTCGGGAGTTTTGCTTCCAGCTTTTGAGGCGGATGTGCAATCGGGGGCTGGACAGTTTGAGCTCACAGGACTGGGTCGAGGTGGACAGCAGATTCAAAAGGCTCGCAGTGTGTATATAACGGCTGTCAAGACGCTTGTTGAGCTTGCGTCGTTGCAAACGGCGTTTGTTATTCTTGACGAGGTTATTAAGCTGACCAACCGGCGTGTGAACGCTATTGAGTATGTTATTATTCCGCGTATTGAAAACACTGTTTCGTATATCAACTCGGAGCTTGATGAGCAGGACCGTGAGGAGTTTTACCGCTTGAAGAAGATTCAGGGCAAGAAGAAGGAGCGCGCGGCTGTTGCGCTGAAAGAGTCGGAGGAGAAGGCTAGACAGGCCGCTGAAGCTGGCAAATTGCATGGCGATAACGACGAGGGCACTCGCGATATCCTGGCCGAACACGTGGACGAGGACATTATTTTCTAATCTTGGCATTTAACTATTTGCTATTCAGGGTAATTTAGTAGTCATTTTGTTGTAGTGATACACCTCCATTCTCTAGGCTGTTGAGACGCTACAAATAAAGTAAAATATAGGTCTATAAGTAAAATTTTATTTATTCAGTCGACTTGCCATCGGATTTCAGCTCAGCCTCAAGTTTGTTAAACTCTTTCTTAGCCTGTGCTTCAAGCTCATCGCCCACGTCCTCGACACCAGTAACTTCTGGAATATAATACGACAACATCCCTTCCACCCCGTGTTTCAACGTAACCGAGCTGGACGCACACCCGCGACAGGCGCCCCGCAGCTTGATCTTAACAACGCCCGTGCCCTCATTAAACGACACAAAATCCAAATCACCTCCGTCTTCCTGGATCGCCGGGCGCACCCGCGACTCCAACAGCTCTTTAATCTCACTTACAATCTCCGAATCATGCTCACCCACATCCATCGAGTCACTCGATTGGTCTTCCTCGCGAAGAAGTGCGCGGCCTGATGAAAAATGATCCATTATCGCCGCATATATGTCGGGCTTCATCAACTGCCACGGATAGTCTGACTCTTTGCGCACTGTGACAAAGTCGCTGCCGTACATTACACCGCGCACACCTTCGATCGCAAACAGGCGGGTGGCGAGTGCTGACTTTAGGCCTTCGCGCGGACTTGTGTACTCGACTGTGCGCATGCTTGATGTGTCGGAGTTGCCGAGGACCGGCACTCCGGGAATAAACTGTAAAGCGTCTTCGTTGGGCGTCGTTGCCGTTTGGATAAACATGGTGCGGCGTTGTATGAGCCCTGTATTTGCATTAAGGCGTTGCGGGTGGTTAAAAGTTGTCCGGTTTAGTGCGATACTGCTTGCTTGCCGTGTCGCTTGCTGTCCAGATACTTGGCCTCGAGCTGTCCGCACGAATGCAGCCACAACTGGTAGTTTGCACTTTGAAATGCGACGCAATTGGCTAAACATATTTTAAGAATATTAAATAACTAGTTTGACGAGTCAAAGGCGGAAGAAAAATGCAAACGACTATGCTTATCAATAGATGAAAAGATCACGTGCATTCTGTTGAAACCGAATTTTTTCAACCAGTGTATTCTAGCTTTTTTTACTTGCTTGGTGTGTGTATTTTTCCATTAATTCTAGAGTTGCTGAAATGAATTCGCCATCGGAAGAGCATGCGAGCGATGCATGGAGCACGGGTACGTATTTTGTGCCGAGACCCTGTAACCCCTGCAACACTAGAGACCCTGTGGTTCCTATGCTAACTAAAGAGGGACCAATTCGCACAGTGTAGAAAATGACAAGGTTCTCGAGCGACTAGCGCAAAACGAGGACGTCAGGTAAGGCATACATACAAATACCAATACATTTTGCAACTAGCAGAGCCACTGACTTTTGTTTTAAAGCTAGTGTTCCGTGGCCAGAGTTGCGCCGAATTATCCAAGAGCGGCTGTCGCAAGTCGTCGAGCAACTGACACAGACAAAGCCAGAAGATCGTGAGCAGCGACACGAAACCAACAACGTTGCCACGATACAACAGGCCGAACCCGCCGAGAAGCGCAAACATAACGAAATAGACGACGACGGTGAGTCAGCCATTGCCAAAGCTCACCCACAAGCTTCAACCGATAAACAAGACGAGCCAATGCAGGTCAGCACAGACGACAGATCAGGAAGCGAAGAGTCACAAACCCCCGCCGCCCAAACAACCAGCTCAACGTCACTTGCTCGCGAAACAAACGGACACATGGATTTTGAGCGCGATATCCGCGATCTCGAAGACCGCATCTCGTACAGTCTGCACACTTTTGACGACGCACCTTTTACTATTCAGCGCATGGCCGAGTTGCTCGCATGGCCCGACCGTCATTACCGCAATGTCTTAAAGTTCCTGCGCGCCGTCGAACGCGTCGTTTATGTGACGTCAACAGTTGATGAGTTTCCGCCGGGTGGACAAACTGTGGACGCTGGGCCGAAAGAAAGTGCGGGTGCTCGTGTGACAGCTACGCCGTCGTCGATGTTTTCTCTGGCGGCGCAAAAAAATGAAGGGGTTACGGGGCTGGCAGCTGTTCGCAATGAGGCTGGGAGCCAGAAGATGGGAACCAATGACACGCCCAGATGGACGGAGCCAAGGATTCCGCCGTTGGATGCGTCGGATACGGGTATTGTGCACATTGCATCGACTGAGAATGACAAGGATGCGCTGCGGTCTAGGATCCAGAACGCAGCAGATTCGGATGTACCTGTGTGCATAGATGAACCAGACGGTACAAGTGAGAAAATCACTGTTGTGCCAGTGTGTCCGGCAGGGCCGAGCAACGACAGTACAGCTGAACCTTAAGTTGACTCTTTTTTATTGTGGAAATATTCACGCACATAGAGTGCTATTTATGCTGCATTATCGTTGTTTGTGGATGCGGGCTCAGTAGCCAATATATCGGCTTCTGGTTCCGTTGTTGGTTCCATTATTGGTTCCATTATTGGCTCCACAGCTGGCTCCATTTCCGAATCGACAACATGCTGCAGTTCCAAAGTCTCAGAACGGTTCTCCTCAATGTTAACATTAGCCGACAAGTCCGGCACATCGGATGACTCGGTTGCAGAAAGTGTTGAAAGAGTCACGCTAGCCTCGACCTGGTCAATATGTGGGGCGTTATCCCGAGCCAGGGCATTGTCAGGCGACAACTCTCGTGGCATGGTGTTGTCCTGCGCATGGACGTCATCAGTCAACTCTGGAATATCCGTGTTATCCCCAGAAGCCAAAGCCTCCCCCTCGCCACCAGCGTTATTCTCAGAAGCTACCGCCACAATAGACTCATCAACCGCATCAACAGCAGGCGTCGAGTCCTTTGACGCAGCCTCCGGAACAGTACTCGGCGTATCAACAGCACCCGAGCCATGGTACACCGTCTCTGCAACAGCCTCCACCGCAGCCGCCGCTGCGTCAATCGCCGAAACCTCAGGCACACTATCCTGCTCATCCACGCGTTCAGGGTTCTCGACTGACCCAGCTCCGCTCTCCACGTCTGGCACAAGCGCGTTGTCTGCTTCGGGCTCATCGTCCTCGTGAATCACCGTCTGACCAGCTACACACATACGCACGTAATTAATATATGCAATGCTCCAGCTGACTAAAAATATACAATTGGTTCTCCCCTGCGTACTTTTCACCCATTTAAACACTTTGTATGGAGATGGTGTGTCTTCGTCTGATGATTGTGCGGGTGTCATCCATGATCGCTTCCTACATATTGGAATACAAGGATATTAGCGTGTGTCACCCGTTGATTCTGAAAATAATGACATACCATGCATATACAGGTTGCTGCGAGCGTGCCGAGCGGTGCGATTCGTCAGCAAACGCATACCGCATGCGTTTCGACCGACCAGGCATTGTTACAGTGCAAACAAGAATATAATAGCGTAAACAATAAAACTCTGAAAATTAATGCTCTAATAACCGCAACAATTGAGTGGTTGGTTTTGGGGACCTGCACGTGCAAAAGATCAAAGACGGAAACCACGTTTATGCACGAGCGCTCAAGATCTGCCATTATCCTTTATGCATGTGGCTTGAAAACAAACACTACGGCGGCTCAAAAACTGGTTCTGCACGTTTTGCATGCGATCGGCCTGTCTGAAGCTGTTTCAAGATCCAG